>JAPDSC010110742.1:17447-33704 GCA_026290005.1 Latrodectus geometricus | reverse complement strand
ACTTTTAACATTTTTTAACTCATAAATAAAAGGATTAAATAAAAATGAGCAAAAGAATCTTTAGTGCGAAATGTCACCTTTCCAACGTGCACAAATTTGATAATGCTTGATTGAAACATTATGAGACTCTCAACAGAAAAAATAATGGAGTATTTTTTTCTCCCAAACTAACATATTATAATGAGCAAATGTTATAGTGTCTTTATCACTCGACCAGCAATTCTAAAATATTGATCTCGTGTACTATATACATTGAACCTAACATTAAAATACATTTCGTACTGTATTTTACAAGACAATGATTGTGTTTATAATTACATATAATATTATTTATCAAAGAATAGAAAGTTATAAGTTAACAAATTTATAATACAAATTTTATATATTACTACAGTAAAACAAAAGATAACTGGCACAATATGCGTAAAAAAATATAATTATTTTGCCTAAAAAATAATTTTCAGATACTTATTTAACTTTTGTTTAATTTTTGTGTATTAAATTATTTAAAGAAAATACTTTGAATAATTTTTGTATTTGTAATTATGTTTTCATCGAAATAAAATCAGATGTACTTGTTCATAAATCAAACTGATAAGGAAATTAAAAATGCTTCCTTAAAAACCATATCCGTTTAATTTGATTTCTAATTCTTGCATAGTTGAAAACTACTGACTGTTAAGCATTGATTTAAATCCTGTTTGTGAATAAATAGTTACTTGTGCATCAACGTACATTAGGGGATGATTTATACAAAGAATTTTAATAGAATTTAAAATCACATCTTATTACTTTAATCCTTCCATGATATAAACATGATTCAAATAAAACTAAATTAAAGATGACCTGAATGTGTAAGTTAAACCATTGTCTTTTTGATAAATACATCTTTCATGTTCTAAAGTTTTCCTAGTTTTATTTGTTTATCACTTTAGAATCCTGTTTTATACGCTAGGGCTAATTCTACTGGGATTTATAATGAAACTGGATTTCGGATCATTTTAGGATCAGTGATCGAAATAGGAGTCAAAACCGTAAAGTTTAACTGAAGACAATTCTGATATACATTCGACAGCCGGTTGGATTAGCGTTTCCGAAAAAAATCCTTTGAAATGTATTTTGCTCATTGAAAGAGTCATGATTTTGAATATTGTAACAAGAATCAGTATCAACCACACATTAAATTCAATCCGAAAAAACATTTTAAGCCCCATGACATGTATAAAATGTTTGACCTCTTTTTAAACTAAGCCTGAAAAAGCCAATTTATCTAAAAATATTAAATGATGTTTTTTGGTGTAAGAAAAAAGTGAATTTAAACAAATTTTTAAATCATTTGTTTCTTCCATCAAGAAAAACTGGGTTTTCCAAAATGTTTTTAACATAAAATATGTTTTATGCAAAAACATCCCCAATTATTCCCTTATATATGGCAAAAGTATATAATTATGAAAATGAAGTTACCTTGAAATGAAACAGCTTGTCTTTGTCCCATCAAAATAATATTTTAAGTTAATTTACAGACAAAATTATTGTTGAGAAAGCTATCAAATTTTTAGTAGGACAATGAAAATATGGTAATATGTTCGAGCGAAGAAAAACAATTCGAATTTTCGTTACCAAGGATTTCTTTTAATGAAATTCACACTTAACATACATTTATGATAGTTTCCAAACAACAAACTGATGACCGGCATGCCAAACATGTTACAAGAAAACATCTTCAGCATGCCGGTCATCAGTGTCATTTGGAAAAGTTAGCTAGTATATCCCACAGTTGATCGAGGTGTGTTCTGGGAAATGATGGAAATATCTTTTAAAAAGAGTAAACTCTTTCTAAAAGATAACACGACTAACAAACTCACGAACTTTAGTTTGTGAAATATCACGACTCACTATTTGTTCTAAAGCCAAAAACCAAATGGATCAAGTTTGAGTCACTAGGATAGTAGGATAGCCATGGATAAGAAAAATTGTTGCTATGGCACGTTCTGCTGTGAAGTGATTTTTGAGAATGTCCGTAGCCCAATAGCTAACATATGGAGGGGCTTTATCTTGAATAAAAACTGCGCGTGAAAGATACCGACATCTTTGCAAAGTTGGCACAATTTTATTCTCTACAAACATTTTATATCCGCTGACTGAGGTTGGACACGTTACTGGATCACTAAAATAATTAATACATTGAAAAAAAATTCGTCATAAATCATCATCTCACCATTATTCTTTGCACACTGGAACTTTTAAGACTAAATACGGATTTCCTCATTCTCGAATGTGATTGTTATTAGTATTTATCGAATGTGTATTACGTTGGAAGCTTTGTCCTTTCCCGCTTGAAAACATAATCTTCTCTTCTTTCTAAGGGAAGAGGCCTTTTTAAATTCCCTTAAAACAAACTTTAAGCAAACATATTGTTTCAAATTTGGTTACCAACATTCAAAGATTTTTAATTGTCATTAAACTTTTCTGAAACGCCTTCAATATTTGAAATTTTCGAAAATAAATTACTACGAAATTATCGTTTCGGTAAAACAATTTAAATAATATCTTTAAACTTAGGAGGGATATATTGTTGATTAGGAATAAAACGAACACATTGAAAATGAAATTTCCACAAAAGTTTCTAGGTCTTATAACAGCCGCTATATGGCATAGTCAAAAATTTGCAATTTTTTCGTCTTCTACTGTTTAAGGCTTTTCTTCAAAAATAAGTGATCAAAAATGTTCGAGCTTCGTGAAGAATACTTATGCTTCTCTGTTGTTTGTGCATTCGAAGAAATATCTTAAGAAAATTCTAGGGATTCATTTGAAAGAGATTTCGCTATTTAACGTTTTATTTTCTTTTTAAAGTGACTGGATTTTTTGTAACTTTCAGTTAAAAGCAATCAACTGAAATGCGTTCGATGGCCATCGCTGTAGCGCGAAGGTGTAATTAAGAGGGTTTTTTAATATTTTAATTAAAGTTTTAAACTTATTTCACTCAATAGATTACATAATTTAATCAGTACGAGAGTTTGTAATATGGTTATCCTGGCTAAAAAGATGGTGAAATTTTACTAACACAGCTATAAATCCCTAATTTCTTAAAAAACGTCCCTTCAAGGGGCAAAAATATGAATTGTTTTTCTTCGTTTTTACATTCTCATACCTGCATTATGTTCTACACAAAATTTTACAACTTCCTCAACAATAATTTCACATCCAGACAACTTTAAAACATGGTAGCTTAATTTCTGATATCCTGTTTATCATACCATAAAATTTAAATAATAGGAAAAAATTTACTCGTTATATGATTAAATAGCTTTTGTTTTTAATCTTTATTTTTATTCGTGAGACTAAAATCTAATAATGAAAAATTCTTTGCCAATTTATTAACACAATCAACTTATAACGTCGAATAACATCAACTGAAATTTAAAATTAACTTAAACTAAAGTAATATAAAAATATCAACAGAGAATATGTACTGTGAATTATACAAAATAATAAGACTATTGCGCTTTTTTTTCTTTTTGAGATCTTTTTAAGCAATATTTTTTTAATTAAATTAAGTTGATGTATACATAAATAAATTATTTATGTATATAAAATAAATAATTCATGTATACATAAATGGATAATTTATGTATTATTTTTAAGGTGTATTTAACTATATTAAAAACATTTTCTCAATATTAATTTTTTTCCATTTAAATATCTCTCACAAAAATATAGGACTTTTTTTTTAAAATCATTTTTTTTGGCAAAACTAAAAAGATCTACAATTTTTCTAGATAACTTCAAGTACATGATTTTTCATTGAATCAATCTGGCAGGTTTGTGAGTTAAATTCCAGGAATTTCATCTCCTTTATCCATGGTTGAGCTATTTTTAATTGAAGCGCATAATCATATTTACAATTGTTTGCATAAAATTGACAAGCCAAATGTACCTTTAATTTTCTTTTTTCATGGAATTCATGTTTGTATTATGGATTGATTAGCTTAAGATCTTGATTCTTTTCTCCTGAAACTCATTTTAGGCGATTTTAACACATTACATAACGCACTATCTTTTTTGAAATTTTCAATTTAACCCTGTTAAAAGTCAGTTAAAAGGTATAAAGTGTTAGTAAAGCAGTAGTTAATAGCAATTGAGTCTTTTTTTCCCCGAAAACTCGTTGCAGTTTCAATTTCTTTTATGATATGCAAAAGCTTCCCCCGCTTAATTACAAACCTACATCAACTATTATAAGTGATCTACTTAAGAAATTTTGAGGTTCTCTCCGTAAATCATTCAATTAGCAAATGTTAAAGTCCGAGCAATCTAAAGTTCATGCATATATAAATAAACTTTCGTTTTGACAAATTTGAATTTCATATTGACGAAACAATATTTTTTTCTAAGTATCGGTCAAAGTCATGACATCCTCATCTATTATGTCATCCAATCTTCTTCATAATGTTTTAATAGTCTAGATTTTCTTTTAATTTTCGAAGAATAACGAAGAATAACTGATCTTCAAGAGAGTAAGATTATTATATGTGTGATAGTTTAACTGTCTCTGTGGTGTCATTTTACAAATATATAAATTTTATTTAAATACAAGTGTGAAAATGTGTCTAAATTTCGAGCTGATAATTTATTTTTTCATATATTAGATTTGTATTACATTTTTCATATATTAAAATATATTTTGATTTTTTATAAAAATCCCTTTTACTTTAAGCATTAAAATTTTAAATACCATTAGTAAAAAAAATGGCATAAAAATCTATGGTATAACTCTCGTAAATTTTATTGTTATTGAAAAAAAGCTATAAATATAAATTTGATTCTCCTAAATATTTTATTGTTTCCATTTTCAATTATGTGAAATGTTATAAATACAAAACAAAAATTTTGAACTGTTTTCTTAAAAGTCGCAAAAAATTCACTAGTCTCTAGATAAAATAAAAAAAATTTTTTTTTTTTTGAATCAAGGGAACATTTTTTGAAGCTTTTAAATGAGCCGTATTTGCCAGAGTATTCATCTGGAGAACCCTTCATAATTTATGATCCCTTCTTGATTTATGATCTCCTTTTACAGTGATTTGAAGAAATAATTTAACGACATGCTATGACATTCTTAAAGCCTTTCTGTTATTAGGATGTCCAGAAAGTTCGTGCCGATATTTTAGGACAATTAAAACGCAGCTCTTTAAATATTGATGTACATTTATTAAATTATATATGTACCATTCTGCTTCACAACTTTTCTCCATCTTTCGTGTAGCTTGAGAATTCCGTCCTTCCAGAACCTCTCAGATTCTCGGCAAAAATTTGTCCAAATGGGTTTTGATGTCATCCAGCATCCTCTCCATAAACAGCGCTAATCTTATTTGCTACTTGTCGGGCATTTTTGCCTTTTCGGGAAAAGAAAAGCATTAAATGCCTATAATGCACTTTATTACCACTTACTTACCATCATATTCTAAGGCGTACAAAACTGATAAAAATTAACGAATCGTAATTATTGTTTTTCCAAATATGGCTGAAGCTATCTCTTTTAGAATATGTCATTTGATTTCAATAATTGTTAAATATTCAGTCAAGTCTCTCGCGCTACCTACCGAAAATCGGCACGAACTTTCCAGACAACCCAATGCTTTGGATGTCACAAATTTCTACTTTTTTTTTTCAACAAGATAGTGCTGATTGGGCTTAGTAAGACTATCATACACAATAAGTTGAAATGTTTAATTGTGGTCAGCGCACCATGTAGATTTATTCCACTAAAGCAAACCTGAAGATTAATTTTGACTTCTACAATTACTTTAATGGAATTAAAGGCATATAAAATTAAGATGTATAATTAGATATTACTTTTTTTTTTTAAGCAAAACCCTTTAAAATCATCTTTATTTCTTCTGTCATTAGATATGCTTCGAATTTCAATAAACATTGTAGGAATAATTTTCGCTCACACCTTGTATTCAAGTTAGAATCAGGACAAATAAATTCTAAAAATTTCAATAAATTTAAGAAATTCTGAGTAATAAATTGTTGTTTTAATTTCATGTTCTAATTATTTACTTAACATTGATAATTGATGTTATCATTATACATTCTTTTAAGAAAACTGTAAGCATTTGGAAAAGCATTTCTTGCACAAAATTGATACCTTTATCTTAGTATTATCTACTGAACATTAAGACGCATTACTTAAGCCTAAATTATTAACTTTGTTTGTGATCTATTATTAATCAGAATACAACGAGCTTTGTTTAATTGATTAGCAGAAATCAATTGGTTATGGATCATTTTACTTATGTTACAGATTATAATCATTATTATGATTATACTAGTTCACATATTAAACAATGTTTGATACTTCTGAAATTTTCCTTAAGTTTATATTATCTGTTATTACTCTAAAAAGTATACTGCGGAAGACTGCTGAATGAAGGCTTATTATTATTATTATTTTTTTTAGAAATCGTAAAACATTAAATTAACGTTTGACGTAAAATGAATCTGTCTGACGATTAAAATATTCTTATATCTTTCATTGAAGTAAATTTAAAGCAGAAATTATAAAATTTATCAATATTCATGTAACAAAGTGTGAAATGAAATTTTTAGCATGTCAGAGAAGTAATGCAACAGGTTGGTTCGAAACAAAATGTTGAAAAAAACGAAGAAATTCCAAGTCACGGGACGGATTCAAATGTCATTAGAATAGACAAGTTTTATAAAATTGTAGCTTTTTTTATATAAAGTAAAAAAATAATGACTATAATAAATTTGAAAATAAATTTAATAACATGAAAGGAGACAAATATACACCATTTATAGCACATTGCAGTGTAAATCATAGAATTTTTTCCCATAGTTTTTTAAAACTTAGTAATGAAATTCATCAATAAGTAACGCTGCAGAAATGGAAACACTGAAAAATTTCAGTGCTTCCATATCTGTTCGCATAATAAACACAAATTTACTTTCCTTAAATAAAATAATAGGTTCTGAAAAAAAGAAACTAACTAGTGATTGCATGTTTGATACTACTCTACAAATGTGACTAATTCATTTGCAAAACTAAGAGCTCTATGTGGGAAATTATTTATCACTATTCTTCACGGCTGTAATAAAAAGCTCGAATGAGATGGGAAACAATAGGATGGAAGATACTTTTCAAGTGATTTTATTGTTAATCTCAAAAAGGTAGCTAGGTTATTTAACAATGAGTGGAGAATTTTAGCATTGAAAAATGTTTTGAATTCATAGTAAAAAATACAAAAAGGCAATTTACAAGAATTTAGCAATTTATATGAATTTTAACTGTCAAATGGTTCCGAAAAATGTGTTAAAGAAACTCATCTGTTATTTCCAACTTATATCTAAAATTGAACCGGAACCCTTTTCTATTTTACGAAGAACTTGCTGTTTCTTGGAACATATTCTTTCCTTGTTCTGATTCATAAACAATTTGCTATTTCTGTTATGTTCTTTGGATTTTTTCTTTCCTACAGACACCCATTTATTTTGTTTGCCTCTTCAACTTATTCGTCTTTTGATATCCTTTAGAAATAGTTTCGTGATCATTAGAACTGTATCATGTTCACCTGAACACCTTTCCAGTTGTTTCAATTATGTAAACTTTCAAGCTATTCACAGCATTGAGAATAAATATAAAGATGATTGATGTGTTTCAAATATTTATGAGTTTAATTCTTGTAATCGAGTGGCAGTTTTTTCAACTTAAATTTTATTATTTATGGTAATTACTTTTATTTTCAATTAAAAATTTAAACTATTTAAAAATTGAATATTATAAAAAATATTAAATTTAAGTCATAGAAGCTCAAGGAACACAAATTGATTATTTTGAGAAAAATACTCGTATGAGCAGATTATAAACTACACTACTGGCCATTAAAATTGCTACACCAAGAAGGCGACATGCTACAGATGTGAAATTTATACGAAAGGAAGAAGGTGCTGTGATATGCAAATAATTAGCTTTTCAGCGCATTCAGACAAAGCAGGCGCCAGTAGCGACACCTACATTGTGTTTAAATGAGGTAATTGTTCAGCCGGTTCCTCATACACAAATTGCACTTGAACATTGTTGCCTGGTGAAAAGTTGTTGTGATGCCTCGTGTAAGAAGGGAAATGCGTACCAGCACGTTTCTGACTTTGATAAAGGTCGAATTGTAGCGTACCGGGATTGCGGTTTATCTTATCGCAGTATTGCTGCTCGCGTCGGTCGAGATCCAATGACTGTTAGCAGAATATGGAATCGATGGGTTGAGGATGGTAATACGGAACGCCATGCAGGATCTCAACGGCTACCTATCACTAACAGCCGAGAAGACAGGAATATTATCCGCATGGCCGTAATGGATCGTGCAACCACGTCACGAGCCGTGAGTCAAGAAACGGGGTTGTTTGGAAGACAACAAGTGTCTGCACGAACAGTTCGACGACGTTTGCAGCAGCATGGGCTCTCAGCTCGGAGACCATGGCTGCGGCTTCCCTTGACGCTGCGTCATAGACAAGAGCGCCGTCAAGGTGTGAACAACGACGAACCTGGGCGCGCGAATGGCGAGACGTCATCTTTTCAGATGAATCCAGGTTCTGTGTACAGCATCATGATGATCGCATCCGTGTTTGGCGGCATCGTGATGAACGCACACTGGCAGCGTGCATTCGTCATCGTCATACTGGCCAAACACCTGGCATGATGGTATGGGATGCCATTGGATACACGTCTCGGTCACCTCTTGTTCGCATTGACGGTGCTTTAAACAGTGCACGTTACATTTCTGGTGTGTTACGATCCGCGGCTCTACCCTTTATTCGAGCCCTGCGAAACCCTACGTTTCAGCAGGATAATGCCCGACCGCATGTTGCCAGTATTGTACGGACCTTCCTTGATACGGAACATGTTCGGCTGTTGCCCTGGCCAGCATGTTCTCCAGATCTTTCACCAATAGAAAACGTCTGATCAATGGTTGCCGAGCGACTAGCTCGTCACCAAACGCCAGTCACTACGGTTGATGAACTGTGGCATCGTGTTGAAGCTGCATGGGCATCTGTACCTGTACATGCAATCCAATCTCTGTTTGACTCAATGCCCAGGCGTATAACTGCTGTTATTACTGCCAGAGGTGGTTGTTCTGGGTACTGATTTCTCAGGATCTATCCAGCCAAATTTTTTGAAAATTTAATCATTTGTTATTTCTAGTATAATATATTTGCCCAATAAATATCATTTTGTTATCTGCATTTCTTTCTGGTGTAACAATTTTAATGGCCAGTAGTGTAGCTTTTAAGGCCTGATTTTGAAAAAAAAGTTGTTAAATAGCTGTTATTTGAAAAATATAAAGAACAAAAAGTAACTATTCTTTAAATCTAAAACAAACTTATTCCTAATCACAATTTATAAGGTTATGGTTTCTTCTTGTAATTTTGATAGATCTTTATGAATAATTTGGTAAAATACAACAAAATAATAATAATAGGAAGAAAATTTCTAAATTTCTGCGTATTTAAACCTGAATCCTATTTAAAGAATATGGTTTTAAATCTTGTAAGGAATGTTTATCGCAGAATAGTTTCAACTGTTTTATAGTTGTTTGAATAGTTTCAAGTCACACACACAAAAACTTTCAGAGTAGTTGCATCAGATATTTTTCATCTGCAGCGAATTAACCGAGAAATTTGATAATTTTGTGTTTCAAAATGCATTATCTTATTTATATCATTGGAAATTGTTGAAGTCATTTCACTTCCCTATTCATTTTTTATTACAATTGAAAACGGTGTCCATAAAAAAATGGGAACTTAGGTTTGTTGAATCAGTTATCATATGTGAAGCCAATTTTACAAGTTTAAATTAATTTAGGTATGATATTTAGACACACGATTTTTAACAAACATTACTAGATAAATGATTTTAGTAAAAATTTTTATTAACCGTATAATTTAATTTCATTTACGAGGATTATAGTAGTATTCAATTTTGATGACCCGAATTCTAGAACTTATAATAATTAATATAAAATGTAAAACGCAACGATCTAAGATCGATATGTAGAAAATTATTTAGTATTTCTTACTAAAAATTCTTACAGACATGTTCTTTTCAAAATAGTTTGTATAATTGACCATTGTGATAATTGATCCCATTTCCCAAACAATTATTTGTTGGCATGGAAAATATTTTTTATTAAATAATTTTTTACTAAGTACCAAATAATGCTTTTGTTAAAATATTAAGTTAAGTAATTTAATGGATTTTTCAATTTAGATTAGAAAAAATCGATTCAAGAGGCTACTAATCAAACTTCTTAATACTTTTCCAAATTCTGAGGGTACAACATATCCTGTTCCAGTAAAAAAACTGAATAAAAACTGGATTAAAAAGTAATTAAAAGACAGCCATGATGGAAAACATATTTTCAATGCTAATATTTATTCTGAGTTTGTTAATGAAAGAGGAAGAGTAGAGCAGAGAAAAGAAGATAGAAGAACATTTCTTTGGATAGGAGAAGGATGGGTGCTCACCTGGTACTTCTTCCGGACGCAGCAGCGAGAGCAGAGGAAGTTCTCCTGGAAAGAGAGGGAGGGAGTAGGCGAGAGGGGAGGCGTAGACGGGCGGTTGGGCTGTCCGTTGTACGGCGTTTCCAGCTCCACGAACTGACGATCCTGTTGACACATTCGTTTTAGCAATACATCAAACAAAAATATCCAACACAAAATGATTTAAGAAAATATTTATTTAAATTGTACTTTCATTGAGACTCTGATGTGCAGTGCATTTAAAATTTAAATGGTGGTTTATTATTTTTATTTAAATTATAATATCAGGAATTTAAAAAAAAAAAAAAAAAAAATCAAAATTTTTATGATTCAGCTTATTTACATTTAGTTAAGTTATTCTGTATAGGTTTTGAAGCCTTCTCATTTTTAAATATTCAACTGAAATTCATAATTTTATTGCTTTCAAATTGCTTAACTTAAAGCTTAAAAAAACATTTAAAATAGACGTAAAAAGTATTTGAAATTATTATTGGAATAACAACATGAAAAATTTGAAGCTTTTGCGAAGTCTTCTACAGCTTAAGAAATCTTATAAGAAATGTTTAGCATAATTATTTAATTTCATAGGCTCACATCCTCTTATTCGATTCAACAGTTCGTGAATTAGAATCCCATCTCCAGTTTAGATATTTGTAGTGGTTTGGAATCTATAATTTAAATTGTAGGTTTTGGTATAGTTAACCCTTTTATGCAAAAAAAATGATCGTTGAGCGACATACAAACCAATCTGCCGTAACTTCAAAGCTTTAAAAAAACATTCGAAATAATACGTCATTTTTCTTAAAATTATAAAAATTTTCAAAATTTTCGAAAACTATTAAAATTGTTAATATGAGCTACTAATTTTCCCACCCACCAACATGCAATTCAAACTTTTGTAGTCGGAATTTGTACGATTTCAAATTATTATACGCAAAGACAAATATATTTCGGAAAAAGCACCTGTTTTCCGAGCGAAAAAACTCAATGACTGAAAATATAATATTTTAAGTGGCATTAGAATCCATGATATAATATATATTCTGATGTTATTATAATTATATTAAGATAGTTGTTATTTGGTTTGTTCGCCAATCTATGGCCATTTTTGGTTGAAAGACTGGTTTCTACCCTTCATTGTGGGCTTTGAAGCACTAAAAATATACATGCCTAACGGGAGATACATGTGGAGTTTCTGTTTTCTACATACACATATAAGTGCGTTGTTACTTGGAAGTTTTCCGGTTTTCCTACCTTGCGACGAGTAAATACGACCAACAGTCAATGAAAAGTCCTTTTGGAAAACAATGAGTGATGAATGTTAGAATGATTTATAACAATCGTCGGAGTCAATATATAACCTCGAGTTGGATTTAATTTTACTTTCTATGGTCACCTTTTAACTTACGAAGGTTAAATAGGCATACACGTTTATTCTGAACTATCAAGAAAGAAAAAAAAAAGCAGAAAGTGGGAATTGAATCTATGAACTGTTGGTCAAATTGCTATTCTTCAGCTGGCAGCTTGTGACACATACAAGGTAGAAGCTAAATTCAAAAGCTTTTGAACTGAAGGCCAGGACACTAGCCATTCAGATGTTAGCAAGGCTAATTAAATAAACTCTCAAATTATTGGATTGACCAAAGTCTAGTCGTAGGATTACGATCCTCAAACTAGAAAATTCTGAGTTCAATACCACACCATTATTGAATAACCATATATGGGTCATGTATTCACACCTGCCGGCGTGGGAGTTTGGGAATTACAGGGGTTTTTCTCACATGAAAAGTTCTTCTTGAAGATAATAATACTCGGTAACTGTTAAAATGCAGTATGATAGCAATCGCAGTTTAGATTGCTCACTAAGCAACGTCAAATAATAAATATTCATAAGTAGGTATTGGATGCAAAAAGGAAAAGGTTTATTTTTGCAATATAAAGTTAATCAAGAGAAAATAGGAATATTTTACATAAACACATGAAACCATAAAATGATTAAGTTAAAACAAAATGGGAATGGAAGAAAAGTAACTGACCTGCAATATTGTGTAGAATGACAACTGGTTAACAAATAAACACTGACCATTATTATATTTTTATTCTTTCTCATCTATGCTATTGTATTCTATACAATTGTAGTGAATAATTATTGTTTATACTTCTGCAACAGAGATATAATACAATCCTTGCTTAAAGTATTGATAGAGGAGTCATTGTTCATTGAAAAGTTTGGAACATTTATTTATAATTTCATAGTTTTTCAGATGTTGATTATTATCTTCTTCAACACCTCTTACATTAAAGTACACATATATAAAAGTTCTTATATAATGACAGTCAACGAAGTAAATCTAAGAAGAATTCATATTTAATTAAAAAATAATTTAATTAATATTTTCTTCCAAGACATTACAATTTTTGTCAACAGAAGAAATATTCATATTAAATCTCTTAAAAATATTAAATGTTATTAAACAAAGAAAAAAAAATCAAACTAATTGAATATAAGGCTCATTATTTATACTAGGATACTATATGAAAATATTTTTAAAAAAATCAAAACTAATATAAACCTATTAATTCAATAGAACTGAAGATCAGATTTTATTGGATTTAGTGAACAGAAAATTAAAAGGGCATTTGTGTACATAGCGAACTTTCGTCAGTAAATATTTAATACAATTAATCATAACAAATATAAATAAGTATTACCAGCTTTATATCGCGAAATGGATAATCTTACAACAGAAGTCCGTAGTAAGGCATTTGAACATCTTTCTCTTGGAAAATGGGCTGTGTTTTCTTGAATGGGATAAAAAGAATTGAAAAATCTCAATCACGCAACCCAACAGATGTGCATGTATTAAGTAGAAATATAAAATCCATCTCTTGCTGTCCAACAGTGGCCTGGTTTGAATTGGGACATTCCTCTATGGTTCTATTACTAGCTCACGACGAAAATAGTTTCATGTGCTGAAACTTGATAGTTAAAAATAGAATTAACAATAGTTAATTAAAATGTGTAAAATTAATTACAAAATCCTGACTTATTATGACCGATATTTGACTCAGGTGTCAACAGCACATAACCTATTAAATTGTAATCTGTAACTACGATTAACTGTATGTTATCGTGAGGTAATGTTACACCCGTAACAACTGTGGTATTTTGCGAATATAAGTTATTTAACTCAGAACACATATCATTTGTTGTTCTGCTCGTTAAAATATGGAATTTACCCAATTTACAAATTTGATTGATGAGATTATTAGTGTTTGCACATAGGGGCAGCTGTATTTCAGAAATGTCCCAATTGGTAAACTATTCATATGTTGCAATCTTTAAAACGGGGTAAAAAAGTAACGGCATAATTGAAAATAAATACTGCGAAAAGTGATGTATATCCAGTGTTATTAAAAAATGTCAATGTTGGAGAATATCATTGGGTATGAATTATAGTTAACTTTCTACAGTTTAAGAACTAAACTTGCCAAACTACAAGATACAAACTGCATACAAATTGGTAAAATAATAAACTTCGTCAGGTAAATGCTTCATTTCTTTTTTTTTTTTTTTATCAAAAAAATGAAACGGTTACCTGCAAATATTTTATAATTTTTATCGTATGGAATTCAAAAGTATTTTCGTGAGGAATTTTAAAGATATATATATATATATAAACAGAGACAGTTATCAAAAAATAATAATATTTTTTTCATTAATGGAAACAAAATATCGATGGTGTAAAAATTGCCAAATTTACTGCCACATATAAAGAGAAAAAAAAAGACATGGAACATTTATTATATAAAGAGAAAAAAAAAGACATGGAACATTTATTAAACAGAAATTTCTTGAATAGTATCATTCTTAGCATGTTGTACTTATCAGTTTAAATTGCTTCTGCCTATTATAATGAAATTCATCAGATGTCTTCTGATTTCTATAATTAAAAACTTCAAGGATTATACAAAAGAGCCAACAGATATAATCTTTTCCTAATCTATATATAAGATCCTAAAAATATATAAGAGTTAGTTTCAACTTGAGACTTTACATCCATTTGCAATGATTCAATCATAAAAATTTGCTCATTATAGCAAAAATTCATTAAAAAGTATTTGAATACTTTTTGTGAATTAAAAAATATTTGAATTGGAAATATTTGAATTTAGAATTTAGTCACAATTTATTAGACAAAGTCATTAGTCTAGTTATGTGTAATATAAGTGTGTGTGTATATAGAAGATCGTCAATTATAGATGCAAATAGCATGTATTAATCCATAGATCATTATGGAGATTAAAGAATGACCATTTGAAAGTTATTAAAATTCATACCATATTTTGTTTTTAAGTTAACAGCAGCATTTTCTAATATGTTAGGATGCTATTGAGCATCTAGCCAAAGAAACTTTTTTTTAATGTACAATCTTTGAATTTAATTCTAATCTTACGTCAATATTTTATTGGTAAAATTTTAAAATATTTAATTTAATTTTAAAAAATTATAAAAGGAAAAAATAACAATGAACAACATTGTTTTCATTATATTGAACATATTAAGAATTATAAAAGCTAACTAAAATTTCAAAAAATGAAAGCTACTTTGTATCACATTTCCCAGCTTTTCAAATTTTTTTTTTAAATTATATGTAAAACACATTTCTTAGTAAAATTTTGCGACACAAATCCATTTTTAATGAAACCAAACACGTCTTGAAAATAATTTAAGTAAAATTGAGTCTACTTTTCTAATTTAGAGTTTCAATTTAATTTTCTTGTTGAGTAATATGAGACCATAATAGTAGTATTAATATATTAAATTAATATTAATTCTGATAAATTAATACTAAAATCAATTGAACAATCCACATTGTTATAATTACTGATTTTATCTGTGATAACTGTATAATGTTTAATATAATATATTACTTAATATAACTAGTAATGTTAGAATTAAAATTGTCGTATTAAGCAATGAAAAATATATTGTAATATATAATAACTAAAATGTATATATAATAATGAAAAACAAAGTGTACATTTCCAAATAAATGAAAGCTAATTAAAATTTTTAAGCCTTTTTTTTAAGTATTTAGTCTAAAATTTGCTACGCTTCATTTAATCCACAATAAATTATTATTTAATAAATTAGGATTATTAAACAATCTAAATTTAATATCATCTTGATAAATTTAATAATATTTATTAAATATAACAAACAACAAAGATGAATTTTAACTTACTAAAACATTTCCTGTTTTTAATATTTAAAAAATAAGTTTTGCAATCAAGCAAAGTTTTTCAAATTATATTTTAATAATATCTTCTCTATTTAATACAAATATGACAGTATATTGAATCCTAATTTACTAATTAGTGAGGATTCAATTTACTGTTTTAATTTGAAGAGACCTATTTTTTTAAAACTTTAAGTATTCCATTAAGTTGAACTATTCCATTTATCAATTGTAATCGTCGTTTACTCGCAATATTTTCAAGTGTTATCTAGATATGCATAATATCTTTTAGTTATGTGAAGAAGAAAACTTAATCTTTCACAATAAAATACATCGAAACTTATGCACTTATAGAGTCGCAAACAACAGACTTTGCATTGGACTTTTTTCTACGTATTTGCTGTTCAGCTTTACTAACCTTGTGTGCAATATTTTACATGTTCTTTTGTATTTGAACTGC
>JAPDSC010110742.1:0-17437 GCA_026290005.1 Latrodectus geometricus | reverse complement strand
AAAAAAACTCACGCTCGTTGGAGCCGAGTAAGGTGTCCGGGTACTTCTCCACGGTGTTCCGCCACGTCTCGAAGCGCCTGCCGCTCACATTGATCACGAACTTCTCATCCTCCTTCTTTCGCTGCTCCTTGGACACAGGAGGAGCGGGCAGCGGGCTGTTGGCGATCGGGACCCAGCCGATGGCAGCTGCCCTCGCGAAGGGCAGCCAGGCGGCCACCGAAGCCATCTCGACTCACGTTGTTGGAGGGATGCCAGCCATGGAAACTGTCAACATCTTCCGCGTCAGCAACAGGCCGACGCACGCGTCATGGGTGGGCCAAGAGTCATTTTTCGCACTCAACTTGTTGAATTTCCGAAGTGGAATTAAAAGAGCTGCATTACCTTCTTGGTAGATGGGGGGAAGAGACACGTGACTGCCAGACGACCTTCCCCCAACGCAAGGGCGGAGAGCGTTCCTTCATGTCGAGTGCGAGCGATCATCTCTGGTGTTGCGAGGAGCCATCTTTGTCTTCATCTGGAGAGAAGAAGATCGTCTGTTCTCGGGAGAAGATGGCGCATGCGCTCCCCCGGATCCGCAACAGCCCCTGGCATCTATCGGCGTTCCCATCCCGGTGTTGCCCTGGCAACATGGTGACGTCAGATACCTTCCGTCACTTTCCTCCCTAAACTCCCTACCTGCACGGGCTGCTGCGAAGGTCTTCACTTCCATCCGAGAGAGCATCGATTGCGATTGTTTTGAAATGTCCAAACAACTTTTCTCGTCTTCCACCACCTTATGCTTCAAAGGCAGTGATCTCTCTTGCATTCTGGATCCATCACATGACTTTAAAGAAGAACACTCATCAAAATCATGAAATATTTTCACTCAATTCAGAAATTAATTGCGTGAATATATTTTATGATTTTTGAAACTATTACTAGACGAAATATATTTTTGGAACAATCTTAAAGTACAGTTTTTAATAATTCATTCTTAAGTCAATTTCGTGCATTTAGACTATTTCTACAGATTCTGTAAATATACCTTTTCTATTTTCCTCAAATTATTTTAGGCATGCACTTTCAAAAGGGAATTTCTATTACTTTAACAGAAAATTATTTTTAAATAAAATTTGTTACTTTAAAAATATCATGAACATTGATTTTTCATTTATATATTTCTTTTGTTGCATTAATAAAATATAATAAAATGCTTGAATGCATAAAAGTTTTAATAATGTTTAGAAAAGATCTTATCAATTTCAAGGAATTTAAAAGAAAAGGAAAGTTGAAAACTTTGGGAAAGTTGATTGCACCAGGTGGTAATATGACAGATGCAGAAAATATATTTTAGGTTATTATTTCAGTGAGAAAACATTTTATAAAAATAATAAACTAAATATTTAAAAAATATTGCATTTATAGCTGTGTTTTATAAAATATTTTCATCAGCACATAAAAAGAGAATACTAGACAGTCATTTGTGAATACGTTATTTAATAAATAAATATTGCATTTTTAAAAAAATTAATAATAACGAATTCAAAATGAGTATCAAATAGTGAACAAATAATTTTTTAAACATACACATATAAGGTCACGGTAAGTATCAGCCAAAGATAGTACTGAAAAAAAATGCATCCTTCCAACCGAGCTCATTATTCGTTTCGTTTTTCAACAGATTAAGTTACTTAAACTTTCTCTTCAATTTTTTACAGTATAAATTATACTTTTTCAATTTTAATTCTTTCTAATATTACTTATATATTTGCTTCAACACTTATTTTTCTTACTCCCCACCTCTTTTCCTACTTAATTAATAAAAAAAAGGTGGGAAATAAAATAAATTTGTTTTACAATTTAAAAAATAATAAAATATTAAAAATTATCTAACTTTTTTAATATTTTATATATTTTTTTTAATTTATTTCACTACCATATGTAGTTAACTACACATTGTAGGGTTCTTTTTCTTTTCTTTTAATTTCTATAAATTTTCTTATTATTTTTTTTCTTTTCTTTCACATTAATCAGAAAGCGTTGCAATTTATATACGTATCGCTTTTCTTTTTAGAATCTGCACAAATAAATTCGAAATTCCTTTTCCCTTGAACCTGATAAGAAGAGGCAAGATTTTCACTCTTTGCCTCAATATGTTTGTTTGTTTCTCAGTTTTTAATTTCAGTTTCAATTTATTTCTTTTTTTAACCTTTCAATTTTCTTTTTTTACTGTGACTTTTTAATCTGTGAATGTTTTTCTTTGAATTTTAAATTATTCAAATTGCTATTAATGAAAGCTTTTCCTATAATTTAATAAAACTTTATTTTTTTGTTTGTAATTTTTAATTGCTTTATAATATTCATTTTATTCAAATGTTTCAAAAAAGAATTCACATTGTTAAATTCGTCAAGTATTTACTTAATTTTTGTCATTTTAAAAAATAGAGTAATGACTCAGAAAACGAAAATAAGGGATTTATTCCTCGAGTTTTTCTAAAGGCTGATAACTATCACATATGAAAAAATATTATTTCATTTTGCGTCTCATAAATTTAGTTAACACTCCTAATTTTATTTAACACATCATAAAGGTCTAATTACCATTGCTAACTAACCTTTTTTTTACATCCAAAGCTTTGTTTTCCACAGAGATTTTCATAAATAGTAAACCACTAATCACTCTCCTTGACGCCATACATAAAGATGTCAAAGGGAAGGACACTTGTAAAATTCTCTGCAATGGTTACAAACCCAGAAAACATGTGCGCAACACCCACCTGTATTTGTCCAATAATGATTAAGTTTAAAACTGCGACATTTTGTTCCTCATAAAGTGATTCTACAATTGGATTAAACTGTCACTGTGAATAGAGAAAAATATTCAAAAACTAAATATATAAGTAAATTGCCTTTTGTAAGATAAATGACAAAAATTCGCCAAGGAAAAAACAACTTTTATTCTTGGTGATACAAAATTGAATAGTTAAACATATCTTTTAAAGTAATATAATCTTACAAAAATTATCATTAGTATTTCATTTTTAAAAAAAATAAGGAACTGAAAAATAATGAACTTATATACTTTGACATAGTTTACGCTAAGTGAACCAAAGAGAATTTTAAAATAATTAATAAAAATTACACAGTCAGAATTACGAAAGGTGTAAATTAAAACACTTTAAAATTAATGAATATTCAAACATTAAAATATATTACATTAAAAGAAATTTGTTTCAAACATACTTATAAAAATCATGGTTTTGCTCATGCTTGCAATGGTATCAGTGTTAGTTATTCCATTTTTGTTATTAAGTAAAACATATTAAGTATAGCTGTGTAAATAAATAAATTTAATTATTTTTTTCTAAAATTATTCAGTATTATAAATTTGATGGAGTTGAAGAATTTACTTACTTTTTTAAAACTAAATTGTTAAGTAAATTTACTTTTATATATTCTGCATTTATTATGTATAATGAAGAAAATATAGATAAAAAAATGTATTCAACATAATCTTTATAATGTTAAAGAAAATAGCATACTTTATGTTTTTGACATGTATTTTTAAAGCTGTTTTAACAAAGTAATAAATAAGAGATATGTTTAAGTTGTTTTTGTATGTTATAAAACATATCTCGAAGCAAGAAAATAGTGTATGCTATCATATAATAATTCTTTGGTTTTTTAGTTCAACAGTTTGTGGATTCGATTCACATCTCACGCGTTGCAGTTTATAATGATTTAGAATCGACTTTAAGCGACTCCAATCTGTCCTTTATACAAAAGGAAAGTGATAAAAAATCACACATAAAGATTTTATATAATTTACATATGGTTTTTGTGGTATTAATTCTTTTTATAAGTAAAATTTATTCTGAATATAAGCAGTTATACATTATATATATAGCTTTGGAATTAAAATTCAATATAATTTTGAAAATGGAATTAATTGATTCGGCAAGTAAATTTTGATGTTCATTTTATGGTATTAAGGTAAAAAAAAATGTATAACACCTTACGATACTTTTATATCTTAAAGGCTAATGTGATAAAATTTGCAGCCCATAAAAAAATTGAAATACAAAAATCATCAATTTATTGACAAGCTAATATTTATTAAATGAATGCCAATCATCTTTTATTTGTTATTGTCAACTTGTTATATTATTTCGGTTTAATTTGGTTTTAGGTTTATTAAAATTTTTCTGGAATAAATTTAACGATATGACTGAGCACCGCCATTTCAGTTTTTGTAAATCTATTTTTGCTAAACAATACAAAAGAACTCCAGTTTCACAAAACTCGATTTAGTGAATTCTTCAATTTAACAAGTTTTGCCTCAGTTGCGATGAAAACTGATTTGAAAATAATGCCAACTCAGCAAAGTTCTATTCACGTTCAAAGAAATTTTACTTTGTATTGATTCTGACAAGAATAGTTCTAGTAAATTTAAGTCTAATATTCTTTTCAGTTCTGTACAGTCATGGACAATACTTTTTATGTGGGAATATCATTCTGAAATCTAAATGATAAAAGCTTGAGGGATAATTTAAGAAGAATTAGGATAATAGTTTTCAAATGCTTAAGTTTTTTAGAAGAACATTGTGACAATTGAATTTTTTCAATTAAAAGTGAAAGTTTTTTGTCTTTAAGTGATTCATGTCAATGTAATTCAAAGGACAAAAATATATTCTACAATAAGAAAACTGATTTATTCGATACTAATATTTAATTTGTTACATTTTAGTATTTAGCTTTCAAAACTAATAACAACTTATTTGAAATTCTGAATTCGCATCCGAAACTGAAAACAAGAATCAAAAAATTTATTTATAGCTTTAAAATATAAATAAATTATTCTGTATTTTAAAGACATTTGTGTGTGTGTGAATTACGATCAAATTGGCTAAGTGGGAAAACCACTCTCTTTGAAATTGAATCTCTAAGATTCGAAACAAGCTAATCTTTAATAATGGTAGATCGTTAATTCTTTTATACAGTTACATTAGTCAGAGTAGATCCTAGTGAGTCTTCTTTGTTTTCCTTCTTATAACATTACTTTCTAACAGCTTTAAGCTGACAAATCATTCACTACGCAGAGACAAATAGCTTTTGAAATCAGAAGTGTTTTTACTTTTCAGTCTTTTATAACTTTCAATGTAAGTTAGAGATTTTCTTGTTATCCTTTCATGGCATTTATATTTATTAACTAGAACAGTGAACTCAAATGATTATTGGCCGTGTAACACAAAAAATTAGGAAATTAGCGAATTTCTTGTATCATTACATTTTTTTTTATTTCAATCTCTTAAACCGTCATTTAAAATTTTCAATTTAATTAACTTAACTTTAACATAAACTTTAAATTTAGTTAAAAAAAAACATTCTTTAAATTTAATCGAATCTTCTATTTTGCAGAAATCAATTGAATATAACAAAATTATGATTTAGAAAAAATATCCCAACTATATCCTTTGAATATATAGCAAATTGATACATTTTATTTTCAAATAAAATACCTAAAAATTATTTTGTTTGTGAAAGTAAAAAGTGCAAAAATGTTTCATTAAAATCCTTCAAATATCTCAATTGGTTTGGTACCGATATAGAAAAATAAATCGTTTATATAAAACTAATATGTATGGAAACATTTTTCATCAAAAGCTGAAATATTTATTGAAGAAAATGAATGATTTACAATAGTGACTCGAAATCATTTTTCACTTTTGAAGTGAGGTGTAAAGTTTAAGAACATGAGCCCGGGGTCATTGAGAATTCTTTTTAATATGAATAATGCATTATCTGTCTCTCTTTTACCACAATTTTTTTATCGCCCTAGTGTAAATACTATAATTTTGTTTTCCTTAAGCAATGTTGACGAATATTCCTATTTAGGGAAAGTAAGAGACATTTGGGGAAAAAAATAGACATTTAGGGAAAGTAAGAGAATTACTAAGTGTACTTTATATTTGCGTATAAAAATTATTGTAAAACTAATTTTTGATTAGAATTCAGTTTGAAATCTCTTATTTATTTATTTCGGTTATATTTTGTGAATGTTTTATGAGTACTAAGTTTATCGTTTAAATTTTTGTTCAAAATTGTTAGAAAAACCTGATTTCATTTTACGTTAATTGGTAAAATTCATTTAGTAATTTAAAATAATATACTGGTGTACCAAACTGAGTAAATAGCTTTGTAAAATACAGTATGACATCGCCTCATTGATATCCTAACTGATAAGAATTGTTACTAAGATTATTTGCAGTATCCTTTATGTTTCACTTCCTGAAAGAAAGAAATATTAACAAATAAGGAAGTAGCATTTAAGCGTCTTAAAGAAAGAAATCAGAAAAACTCCCGAGCACCTATCCCAACAAATGTGCATGTTAAAAGCAGAAATAACATAATCTGTCTTTAAAATTTGCTAAGTTCAATTCTGGTAACTTTAAACTGCGCAATTCTGTCTCTAATACATGTAAGCTAACCAGGTGGCTGATATTGTGAAAGGTGTTTATCGTCCTATATAATACTGTAACAACCAGTTACGTACAATTTTTGTTTTGTCGATTCCGTTCGGGTATTTTGATGTTAGAGATGCACCTCGCATGTGGATACAGCATCGTCGAAAATGTCTATAAAATATCGAAAATGATCGAAGTTAACCGCATGTCAGCAGTCGTAACGCGCAAGACCTAAAAATTTACATGAAAGCTGTTTTAAACCTTTTTACAAAGCGAATCCAAAAGAAGTTACATAAAGTTCACGTAAAAATAATGGATTTCTTTTTCCCAACCTAATATAAAGCAACATTTTTTAAAACTATTTATAGAACTGATTGAAACTTAAAAATCAGCATAAAGCTACAAAAATGTAGAAAATTAATATATTTTTTATCTAATTTTAAAATTCTTTTAATATCTTATTTTAAAATTAAAAATTAATGTGATTGAATCTATAGCTAGCATACATAGTAACGGAAGATTTCTTTGGATTACCTTATTTTTACTAATAGTTCAATTTGTGAAAAGCTTATATATTAAAAATGTATCTAATATGTGATTAAACATAAAATTTGGCTAGCTCAAAGATGTGTGGGTTAAATTTAATGGACTGGACATTATAGATTTAATATAATTTTATGTATTGTGTGTGCATTTATTTATGAATTAAAATAAATAATTTTAATAGCCATTCGTTCAAATATTATATACGCTGAAATATAATAAATAAAAATTCAGCAAGAATCTATTATTATTTTTTCAATGTTTTCTTGGCCAACACTTTGCTTTATTTTTGGCAGAAAATGGAGAAAATAGATGCACACATTAAAATCTGCAAATAACAATATGTTTTGAAAAACAAATAATAAGTATGTGAAGCAAAAAAAAATTATAATAAATGTGGCTCCAGAAATGATTTCGCTAATAAAATTACAGGTTCTTGTTCTAATAAATACTTCGGGCTTCAAAAAAGAGTATAATTACTCATAGATTTAAATATATTTTTTAGCTTTAGTCTTCAAACATCCTGAAAAATTTTGATATTATGAATTTTATTATTTATAAATATATATACATAAATATGTTTTATATATATTTATAAATATATGTAAAATATATTATTAATATTTATATTAGTAATAACTATATAATTATAAAATATTTTTTTTTATTTCTAATGGCGGGCACCTTTGAACAAGTAAGTACATTAGCCGCAACAAGGCCGGAAACTGCTATTTATTTTATCGTTACCCGGTGGGCACCTGTGTCACCGGTTACGACGGTGACAAAGTCACGGAGTTACGAGTAGCATCGCCCACGCCACACCACCACAAACCCGTATAGGGCGGGCCACATTCATCCATCATCTGAGGTAAGGACAAGAAACATAGAGAGAGAAAGTACATCCATACCCGAACCGGGATTCGAACCCATAGTATCGATCTGAATTACCGATCTGACTACAGATCCACGAATCTGTAGTCAGTTACGTTAACCACTAGACAGGTTGGGCGGCTATTATAAATATATAGTATATTTATAAATAGATATATATAAATATATTATATACACATAATTTAAAATTGAATGAATGAATATTTTATAGATACAGCATATATTTATAAATTTATACTTATAATAAACAAGTTGCATCATAAATAATATTTTAATTGTATTTTGAGCTTAAGAAGTGAAACAAAATATTTTTTAATACATTTGTAATATAAATTTCCAATTTTTTACTTGATTTTTATTCATTATTATGAAAAATTAATCCATGCTCCATGTGATAGAAAAAATGATACAAATCAATTTTTAAATAAATTATTAAATGTAAAAATAAGGCTTCCTCAATTAAGCGAATATAAACACAAACATAGTATTAATGACTATATATTGATCTGTTATTTATGAACTTTCAGTTTCCAGTACCATTTAATGACGTCAATATTCTGATCATCCGAGATTCTGATTCTCGGATAATAAGTAAAACAACTCGAAAATGTTTGAGCGAAAGTGAGAGTTCTCGAAAGAGAAAACTCGAGCAACGCGAAAGTGCTTGCAGTTCGAATTTTTAATTAAAATAGTTGGAATAAATTCATATGAAGAAATTAAGATAGAAACAAGCTTTGCATTTACTTATAAGCATATCGGACGGCCGTTGCAGCTTGTGGAGTTAAGATGTCTGAAAGGTTGCTGTTCTAAATCTAAAGCCGAAGTTCGTTAAAGACGGCTGGAGTATGTAAAAGTGAAAGAGCGGTACTAATGATCTCCAACTGAAATAATAGCTTTTGGTGATACAAATCAAACCTAAAGATCTCTTCCTTGCCACTACATTCACTACGGAGATGCAGCCACTTTCGGACGCAACACCTACTGGGTGACCTGCTGTATAAGTTAGCGTATTCTGCTCCATATAATGTCATATGGTTTTAAAGAATCCAGAGTGGCTGAACGGATAATTTCGAAGTTTTTTTATTCAAAGGGAATGAATTAAATTTTTCAAATTTGTTCTGGTAACTGTGTTACTCACGTAAAGCTTGATTCAGAATAAAAACCGAAATGCAAGGATTTAATTATAAACAGCTAAAAATCATTCTGAAAAGAAATATCTGTAGATTCTTTTTTTTGTAACAGAAAATAAATATATTTCTATTTTCATCCGTGATTTTTCATCAAATCTGTCTTATTTTATTCTTTTTTTTTTTTAATTTCTCAATTTTTTTTTTTTTTATTTCTCAATTTTTTTTTTTTTTTTTTTTTTTTTTAAACTTGTGAAAAAAACATTTGTTTGGAAAAAATATTTGAGTAATTTTATCATTTAAATGAAAGAAAAAAGCACTTTTTATAGGCTTCATTCATCATTCTTTGCTAAATCACTCTGCATACTACATTAATTATTTCAAATTTTGATGTCAACAATATGCAAGTTATAACATATTTCCTTAAAAACGAGAAGAACGTAACTCATACAATATTTCTCATTTTGATTTTTTGATGGGTTTATTCATATTCATTTTGTCTTATTTTTGAAAATAATGTAATTATGTCTACTCATATTTCACTGAGTTTACATGTATGGATTAAATGAAGGCATGTTTTCATGAATGCCCAAATCAGTCTCTATCTTTGTGATATTAACGAACTAAGTAAATGACTCGTTACTCTCTATTTTTTATTTAAGTTTTCTCCTCGAACTTCAATTTTCTTATTTTTTAAATATTTAATTAAATAAATAGATTTTCACATTAACAGAACTGATTTTCTCTTAAATAATGTGGAATGTATACATTCTAATTCCTTATTTCCTACAACGATTATGAAATTTTTAATTAGTGATTCTTTGAATATAGATTCTATTTTTGACAAAAGTCTTTTATGAGCCGTCAATAAATTTTCTGATAGCAAAAAACACTGAAAAACATTTTCTGTCATAGCCATAAATGTGATATTGTAGAGTGATTTAAAAATGTATTTCAGCATATGAAAGTGAAAAATAATTGAGTAACATTCTATAGGCTTTTAACTTTTTCTAGAAAATATTCAAATAAAATGTGTAACATTTATATAATATATTTACATATATTTACTATGTTGTAGTATTTTTTTAAATGTGACTCAATAGCTTGTAGCTGTCATTGATTGCAGCATGACCTAATGTTACCACAGTTAAGATAAATATTGAAAACAAGTAAAATGTATTTTAACTCAATAAAATATTAGACTTATTTTTAATTCTTTAAATTTAATTGTATTTTAAGAGAATTACAATTTTATTACAAGAAGACCATATGAATTTGAATAAAAGATGTGTGTACCATCAGCCAGGTTGCGAAGACTAAAGGGAAAATAAGAATAAATCAAAAAAGACGCAAAGTAACAAGACAATTGAACAAAAGATATTATTGGAAAAAACAGAAAGAAGAATGTCTGGAGGAAAGAAATGAATCTCAACTAGGAAAAAAATCACTTCTTAAGACAGAAGAGTATTTTTTTCTCCGCCAAAAAGAAATGAAGTCTGCAAGTCTGGTGACAAAGCTGCGAACTAAGGAAGTGCTGTGTAAAGGAAAAATTGGATTATTAGCTGAGAAGAGAAAATAAAAGGTGAGCGCACATTTTTGATGTGAAAAAGAAGAATTCAAGCTTCGAATAAGGTTTACGGAAAGAAGATAAACAACAATGGAAATTCGTTGCTTACATAATATAATTTACGGTGATTTCGCAAATCGGAAGTATCTTAAAAGATTAAAAAAAATTACTGGTTATGATTTTATGCCTAACGACAACTGTGTATGAAAGAAAAATCAATACTGAATTGAAAAACGTGAGTATAAATAACTTTGTGAGTAATAATAATTTTAAATTTCCAAAATGATAGTACAGCTGTAAATTGCAAAATCATTGCAATTTGGTAAATTTCTAAATAACTTCTGACTGTTTGACTGTATATATATAACGTGTTTCATTTATCAAATCGATTAACACTCCACTTCTAGAATTGTATTAAATTTTAATAACAATGTTATATTAAACTATATGAATTTAAGAAATTTCTATAGTAAGTGTTAATGCCATCAAAACTATATATAAATATTATAAACTTTAATTAAAAAAATATATATATTATATCATTTTTCCAACTTCTGTTTTATGAAGTCAATTGATTTGGGAAAAGAAACACAATCATCGAAAAAAAAAAATGGTTTTATCAAGGTAGCCTGATGGATAAAGACATTATTCTAATTTTGACAGACTATTGAGTTTCATACCAGATCCAATGGAAGACCTTATGCTGAAAAAATGTAGAAGTTGATATTTGTAACATCCAATACCCTCTCGTTGGTGTGACATCGAAGTTTAGAAAGAGTGGAGCTCAGGTACTATTCCTGTGATTTGATGGTGAATTAAAATTATAAAGTACTAAAACATTTGTTATTTTGCTACTTTAATTGGCAGAAATGGGCAGTTAAAAACATAACTCAATTATACAATACAGTCTTAACATTATACATAGGGACAGGCAGAAAATGAAATCCTTAACAGTTAGAAAAATTCTTAAGCTGTTTGGGTAATTCCTAATTATAACTATGAGTTTATACATAAAAAAGAAGAAAAATCCATCAATCCCTTAATAAAAGACAGAAAGTTTGT
Organism: Latrodectus geometricus; assembly: GCA_026290005.1. Lineage (NCBI taxonomy): Eukaryota > Metazoa > Arthropoda > Arachnida > Araneae > Theridiidae > Latrodectus > Latrodectus geometricus. The sequence goes on along the minus strand of JAPDSC010110742.1, from coordinate 5,804 downwards.
TAAAAGTAAAACTAAACATAAAATTTGTAAAGGGTTAAATCGATATAACATGACAGATAATACTTTTACACAGTATAAATATTACCATTTAGAAATATATTTTCCATCTATAATAATAAAAGCAAGTGTAATGTGTCTGACCGAGCTCTCCAGCCAAATCTATCGCACGCAGGGACCTGGAATTTTTTACACGGAAGCACAAGGGGGCTGGCCACCAGACCTCGAAGCCCGATTTTCGATTTTTGAATTAGAAAAATTTTAAAAAAATTATTTATAAAACTTCTTCTTGAGATCGCTGCTCGCCGATAGCTGATTCCAGGGTTATGGATAGATAATAAAAGCAAGTGTAATATGTCTGTCTGTCTGTCCATTTGAAATTTGTTCGTTACCAATGTCAAATTATGGTAAAACTATACTTTAAGGTGGCCCCTTGGCAAACATGGCGATTTTTGTTTGGCTATCGTTTTTATTGGCGATTTTTGTTGGCACAGACAATGAATTCCCCTGTTGCTATCGGAATATGATTGGGGTTTGCCCGGCTTGGCGATCAATCGCGATTACAACTTTGCGAGAATCAAAGAGGCACCATAAAGTATATTCCTAATTTGAATGTTGTTAGCTTGGTTGTTTAAAAATGCCGCCATTTCTCCTATTTTTACATGATTGTTATTAACTGGAAAAAAAGAAATAAAAGTTTCATTCATTTAATGTCGCTGAATTCGGATAACTATTCCCTTTTTGACTAAAAATTTAGTCAAAGGCAACCTCTATGATTATAATGATTTCTTTTACTGAAATTCGGAAAGTTTTCATCATTCGCACTTACAATATGAAATAACTTTAATTTGAATCGAAGTTGATCTATAACGTAGTAAGTTTCATTGAATATAAATTAATGTTTTGATTGCTATCAATATTAAATCCGACATCAATTTTGAAACATGGAATATTATTGTATTAGTCTGCAATAATATAAACATGTAAGAAGTACAACAGCGGTAAGTTATGATAGGAACCATTTTCCTATTAAATGAGAAACTAGCGACCTCTATTCCAAACTTTACAGAAATTTCTAGACGTTTCCAGAAGTAAAAATTGTTACAGTTATTTAAAACTGTAAAGGCTGGTTTGAACATCCACGTGAGAAGGTGCTACGTGGATATGATACGCGAGTGAAGTGAGACAATTTGCAGAATTTCACATTCTAATTTTGATTTGATAAGCTGCGTTACTGCATAGTTTACTTAAAGCAAAAAATTCATCACATATTTTCATTTGAGTATTTAATTCCCGTAGGAGAAGAAATGGATCCTAAAAAGCCTGAAGAAAAACCTGGTGAGAAAAAACCCGGACAGCCTGATGATAAAGGAGGAAAACCAGGAGAAAAGAAACCTGGGGAAGAAAAAACTCCACCTACAAAGTAGAGGATCAGCTTTTATGGAAGAATAAAAAAAAAAAAATGAAGCCAAAATTATGAGTGAGTGATAAAATGTTATTATTTATGTTTTAGAGAATAACTTATAATAATCAAGATGAAATCTTAATTTTGCATTTTAAAATTTGGACTTTACTTACCCTTATAATTTTTTCCGCCTTTAATAATTTCGGTTAATTCCCAGTGAACGGTACGCTCCTTATACGGTACGCATATATACAACGGTAATCTATAATAATAAAAGCAAGTGTAATGTGTCTGTCTGTCCATTTGTCTGACCGAGCTCTCCAGCCAAATCTATCACACGCAGGGACCTGGAATTTTTTACACGGAAGCACAAAGGGGCTGGCCACCAGACCTCGAAGCCCGATTTTCGATTTTTGAATTAGAAAAATTTTAAAAAAATTATTTATAAAACTTCTTCTCGAGATCGCTGCTCGCCGATAGCTGATTCCTGGGTTGTACCAGCTCCTTTTGAGAAACAATTCTGGCGACCATCTTTTGGAAAATTTTCCGTTTAAAATATTTAGGATATATTGTTCCTTTTTATCGACGGGGAATGTTGTGTGGGGGGGGGGAGAGAGAGAGACAGTCTACGTGTCCTACACTACTATTCCTGCGCTATTCACTTATCTGCATTTTCTAAATGCACGGGCAACGCCGGCGGGTACAGCTAGTAATAAAATAAAATGGTCATTTTTTTACAAATTCTTCATTATTTATCAATACGCTTTTCACATAGTAATATTAAAATACAATTTTTCTCTTTTTTAAATTATTTTATTTAAATTTTAAGAATAAGATTTTTCTTCAAACGAACCCATTAATATGCATTGCTGTTACATGCTTATTTGCTCATTTACTCTAAATACAAACAAACTATACTATAACTTTTATCCATGATGAATGATACAAACTTATCAGACCTTGCTTCAATTTTGTTTTTCGCAAATTTACAAGTTTTTATAAATATTATACAACTGCGCAAAATTACTTCGAACACTGTAAAACACTTCCACAAAATGAAATTTTGTTTCAATATTTTGCTTTTTCCTATTTTATAATTTTGCTTCTCCTTATTAAAATGAACGAAAAATAATCCTAAACAGAAAGCTAAGCCATTAGTGGAATTTCGACAATTTCCATTTAAAGTTTTCAAAAAGCATGACATCTCTGGAATACTATAATTATCAAATAACGACGTCACCATATTCGACGCTCATCTACATGTTCTCTTTAGACATGATGATAATGATAAAAATATTGCTATTTTTCTCTGAGAACAAAACTAAATCACCAAGCTATTATTTCCATCTATACATTGGCTTAGGATAGATATTGTTATTGACATAAAAATGAAATCTGCTCCAATAGCACCTCGGAACAGAAGCACACAGGGAAGGATTATCTCCTGACTATAGCGATCTCCGGTTACAGAGCCTCTGTCGAAAATGTGGATTCAGTCCACCCGTTCAGCATAATGCCTCTCCAGACGAGAACTTCAGGACCACCATAACGGTCTCTTTCCGTTATGTTACTGGAATGAAACCGTGTCCATACCTCTCTCCAAGTCAACTGACGTTGAGAATAGTTTTGTCGCACTGAAATGACTCTCATCTGTGAAGAGGACGTGACTCCATTGATTAGATGTTCAGTTTTTCTGCTCTTTACACCACTCTAAACGGTGCCGCCGTTGGCGAACTGTTAATGGAATGCAGTGTTCGGGAATAGTGTTCACAAAGGTGGCGAATAGGCCACCTTTGTGAAGGCGTCTGGCCACAATAAACTGCGACACTTGTCGTCCCGTTGTTGTACACAGTTGCTGTGCAATGGCGCTTGCTGACTGGTTTCGGGTTATTTTTCGCCAGCAGGATCGGCCAGCGTACTCCCAATTATTTAAATCCCATAGAACATGTGTGTGGGTTGCTTTGGAGAGACGCATTGCGGCACGATTGCGTCCCCGAGGAATATGCAGCAACTGAAACAGATGCTGATTGAAGAATGGGCACTCTTACCGCAAGTACTGCTGGACAATCTGGTGCTGAGTATGGGGAGACGGGGCGAAGCGACCATTGCAGAAAGGGGAGGGCATATCCCATACTAAGGAACATTTGTTTGTTATTGTTCCTCTTGGACAGAAGATCTTGTGCAGGGATACTGTGAGTTCAATAAAGCCTATTTTTGTTTGATTCCATACTGTATGCATTGTATTCATTTTTGTGCAACTATTCTTTCGTAATCCCTTAAGTATAAAAGGATATGTCTCATGTCTGAATTTCATTCAATAGAATTTAGAATCATTTAAAAACAAGACTTATGAGTAAAGCGAGTATGCTCAATACACAGATGAATGAGTTTTACGTTAGATCTGCGTAATGGCAAAACTGACAAATATATTTGATATGATGGACATGTCCAATGGTACCAGCGAAGCCTTTTTGTATTACTAAAAGAGAAACTTTTCAAAAGGGCCTTCTTTAAGTTTTATGACAAAGAATTTAAATGTCGAAATATTTTTGTTTTACTCGAAATAGATTTGCAATCAAAAAGAAATTCGAGGTATGACGGCATTATCCACCATGGAGCCCTAAAAGGGGATGCATATAACTGCAACAATGCTAATGAAACTTTATATGCTCTCTATACATAGCTAATGTGTACTCCACCCTTAAAGAGTCACTTAGTGCAAGATCGCTTGATCCATTTAAACCGATTGATGTGAAGAAGACTAAAGTATACCTGCCATCTACCTGAAGCAGAGGCCAAAGTAAAGTCTGGGGGCCTCAATTACGAAGATCCTCCTTACCAGGGACACGGGTCTACAAGCCTAGCAAACAACGGAGTGATAATGTTTCCCAAGAGAAGTTAAAAGCAACATAGTGGCGATAGCTACTCTAAGAGAGCCCTCAGCCTATTGCGAGATTACCATAACGGACAAGAGAAGAGAGGACAGGAGAAGAAAGTAGAGAATAGATCACTGGAGTACCTCAGGATTGTGAACCCGAGAAGAGAGTAAAGTTACCTTAAAAAAATTAAACCCCCTGAAGGGATATTTAGCTTCTGAACTGCTAGCATGCTGGTCAACTTCGAACAAATTTTTGTGATTTTATTTATATTTATCAACGAAACTACCTGAAACCGATGAAATCTAAATTACACGTAATTGGTTATTACAGTATCGGCACCATAAACACCATTTACGATTTTCAACTGCCTGACTAGAATTTTCCCCTTTACCAAAGAAAAAGTATCAATGTACAGCATTTTCTCTTGTTGACTTCCATTTTTAACACCCTATATCTTATAACTAAATGGATCAAATTAAAAAGCAAAATATTTTGTACTTACGTACTATTACTACCTAGATATATAGCGAAAACTGGTAACTGGGAAAAATAATATGACGGCTACCTAAAAAAAACTAGCCGCTAACATAAGTTATAGAGGTCGCTAAAGTAAAGAATATTGTGTAAATATTATTTATATCGTGTTAGTCTCGCAAATGAAACTTTTTTCAGACAAATATAGCCAAGGTAATTGTCATTGTAAGTAAATATCAAATATTTTTTAATGTGAAGTGTGATCTTTCAAAAGAGCATAAATCTGAAATTGTATTATTAAATACTTAACTATCGAACACTACAGTCATCGACCGAAAAAATAATGAATTTGTTTTTCACCAACCTAATAAGAAGCATACGAACAATATTTAAAATAAAATACTCCGAGTTTAAAAATATCATCAAGATCTACTATAAATCACTTATTAAAATTTTCCATTCAGATAACTTTGCTGTCGAAGTAATCAATATAAACATGAAACTATAATAAAAAAGATAAAATTGTATATTATTGTAGATTAATAGCTTGACCATTTAATAAAGCTGATGAGAAAAAACAAATATAAAAGAACTAGGTTTTGACAAGGCTTTTCTGAATTTATGAATTTCATAACTGAAAAAGTATATAAAAACAAATTTTTAGCGATGGAAAATCTGAAAAATTGCTTCACTGAAATATGATAATAGCTGAAAATATACTTTCATTTTATAAATTTTATAATCAGAAAAATTGCTGATTTTCAAGAGGAAGAATTAAATATGAATCTGTGACTATGTGACTGTATTAATTTTTGGATATGATTTGAAAAAATAATCCAGTTTACAAATATATATATATATATATATATATATATATATATATAAAATTCCCTCTCTGGATTCAGAAATTACTGTTGGATAGGTCAAATATGCACAGATAAATTTCAATTTAATAACTAAAGAAATTTCAATTTGACATAAAATTAAATCAAAAACTAAAATTGTTATTATAGTTCTCCCTGAATTTGTTCCTTCGCCTTAAGTAAATA
>JAPDSC010110739.1:0-15735 GCA_026290005.1 Latrodectus geometricus | reverse complement strand
ATTGCATTAAAATAAATATGTTGTGTAATTTCAAGCGGCGGCACACCAGTGTTTCAGCGGCGGCACACCGGTTGCGGAGCACTGATCTAAAGCAAAACTAAACTCTTACATTTTGCCTAAAGCTCTTAATCTATCCTTAGCCATTTTATTACAGGGAATTTTTGCATTTCTCAACTGTTTGTTGTGTTCATCATGGACAAAATGTTTTTTAGATCTATTGTATATATTTTTTTTATTCCTAAATAATCACATGTTGCACAAGTATGCTTTGAAGGTTGGTTAAAGTGTAAATTGAATTTTGTCGCAAAAATATGGTAATAAAACTTTTGCTTTTCTTGTACAATTTGCTCTTTATTACATTGCACGATTACAGTTTATACATTTTTGCAGTAGAAAGGTCCGAGTTCAAGTATCAGTTTCTTTAATTATAAGCACTTGTGTAATCACTTCTAGTAGAGAAAATTAGCTCATATGTTTTATTACATGGAAATAATCTATTTTGTTTTCTGGAATATGCTATCCGGATGGTCCTTTAGAACTTACTTTGAAAAACAATTATATAGCCCCACGTTTCATTCTTGATTTTTTATTTAAATATTTTTTGCCAACAACATCTTGCCCAGTAAGTCTAATAAAATATTCAAAAGACTGAGATCCTGGTCCTTTGGTATTATTTCAGGATAATTATCTTTTGATAGAATAAACTGCCACCCTCCCTCCCGTTAAAATATATTTCGCTTCTGATGATCATTAAACAAAGTCGTAAGCAATATTACAAAGTTTATTATAAATTTCTTTGAAGGGATTATTCCTTTTTTCTATTTTGATAATGTCTTTCTTGTATCATTTTTTCAGCATTTCCAGACCTTTTCATCAAATAACTATTGTGTTTTCTACTAATTTTTCAGTTGTATTTAGTATATTCTAAATTTTCGTTATCTGACGATTCATCAGTAACAATATGATTAACTCTTTGAATTTAATGTAATATTTTTATGTAAAGCTTAGAAATTTCAAATTAAAAGAAAGCACGTGCATAAAACTTGAATAATTGTAAATAGTAACAGTTGCTAGTAAACTTGTGCAGCTAAAAGTAACAGTTAATATCATTTCATTGTGTTTCACCATTACCAACAAATATTAAACAAAAAAAAAATTTTTATTTTTATTTCAAAGTTTATGTAAAAAATATTTAGTAATCATTTAATAATTAAGAAAATTATTATTTAATCGTCAGAATTTACAAAAACCGAAAATATAAAAAAATGAACCTAAAGACATTGGCCTCTGAGCAAATCAGCATGTGTCTACATTTGCATGAATGTGCGCATATAAAAATGTAAGAATTATTTTAAATTTTTATTTTAATATATGCAGAAAGCACATTTACGGTGCAGATCATACATGGTGACTTCTCCCTAATTAGTGTCATAAAAAATGAGCCATAAATTAAAAAAAATCCTTATAAATAATTACACTATTTAATATGAAGCTATTAATTTCATATGAAACTATAATTTAAATTAATGATAGTGATGACTTCATAAAATTTTTTAATATTTTTAAAGCTTCTCTAAAAATAAACTCATTACTACCTTTTGTTTACTTATGATGCCAGGTTAAATTATAAACAAGATAATTCTGTATTTCTACACTTTCAGTGACAAGAGAAAATAATATTATAGTGTTATTTGACAATATTTAAATTAGATAAATTTAATTTGAATTTTAAGGATGTTACTTTGAATGTAAAATTGTTATATTGCATAAGGAAATGTTTGCTTTTCATATGGTTGGCGAATTATATATATTAATGCACACTCTTTACTCTTTCCTTCTCTTCGTCGCATTTTAAATTCACTTCCGACTGTTTAATGATAAAATATTGCCTTCATACGAGGCTAAACTTCAGTTATTCATTCTTACCCGAAATTTACTGCACAGTTTTCCTGGTTTCCGTCGGAAACGCTTTTAAACTTTCATTTCAAGTAAAACAATTGGAAATTACTACCAAATTGTGTGTATTTACAAAAGTATTTTTACTATTGTTATAAACTTAAAACTTCTTACTTTCAAAACTTTTTTCTGGGAAATAGTTACACTTATGATTAAAATAATTTCATACCATAAAAATACTGCAGTGAAATAAATTAATATTATTTGAAGATAAAGCCTGAAATAATATGAATTACATAGTTTAATAAATAATATATTTATTATAATAAATACGATTCAATATTATGACCTTATTTTTAATCATGCACAGGTTTTTTTTTTTAACTAATCTATTAAAATATATTGTACAATTCATTATTACTGAGTTAATCTTAATTTATTAAACATTAAATTATTTTTGCCATTACAGATATCTTGTTAAATATTGTAAATTGCCAAATAAACGTCTGACAGTAAAATTTTACTACATATAAGTCTCTCAAATTATCAAATTTAAATATTCTTACACAAGATTTAAATATTCTTCAACAGGATTTTATGCATATTTGATTTAATGAGAAATTACTAAAAATTGTATTGGTTTAGCATGTTACATTTCTTAATGTATTCAAATCTGAAAATACAGTCAATTTTACAAGTTCAATAAGAAAATGAAAATAATATTAATTTTTACCACACAGGGGCAAAATTATAAATATATATATATATATATATATATATATATATATATATATATATTAATTTTTTATTATTTATTTTGAAAAAATATTTACATAATTTGCTTTATAAACTGAGTAAAGAGTGCTTGCTTGAATTAACTTCTCAGATAAATAATATTGCTATTTGTTATAGTAAATCTGTATAGTATTTAATGTATTACCCGTCAAAAATAAAACATTTATTTTGAAGAATTGTGATTTAAATCCTTTTATATATAGAAAATTGTGTGTGATAATTGAAAAAAAGTTCGAATAGAATTTAATGAAATTTCAAAATCGTATTATATGGTTACACACAACCACAAATTCTTGGGAATTCAGCAACTTTATAAAATATTTTTTTAAAAAAAGAAGATCAAATTTTATTTATTTCTACTTTTAGAAGATAAGTATACAATTTGTATTTAAACTTGGATACTATTCTAGAAATTTATTGCAGAAGAATTGTTTATTTTCAGAAACATTTTACTTTTTTTGAATTTTGTAGATTGACAGTGATCGAAAGTAAAAGCAGAATGATTTCCTTACTAATATTTTGATGACAACTTTTTCAAGTTCATTAGTTAATAAATTAATTTTATCCAAAACAAGTTAGGACTTTATAGTTTCACATATCATAATTTTTTAACAAGAATACTGATTGATAGAAAAAGTTTTAAAATTCTAGCGTATAAATATTTAAATTAATAAAACTAATATAAATTTTAAACACTCCGTAGTTAGAAATACATTAGTTGATACTACAAAGAAAAAACATGTGAATCCTTTAGGAACATGTAAAGTATGGGAAATGTCTCAAATTTAAGAAATAAAATATTTCGAAATGGAAGTGCCAATCATATTTTTTTTAAATAGAATGATTTCATACATATATTTCTGTCATGTTTTATATACAAACCTTTTGAAAATGAAACAAACTTAGTCATTCTTATCTTATATCTCTACAATTAACATCTAACCAATATTATTTTACAGCTAAATAAGTAAAAAACTAATATACATGAAATGTATTCCTCGAGTACTATAAAGTATATTTCTACTAATATAATTTCATAAAGATGAAATATATTTTTCATTGCTTGTTTTGATGCCAATTGTGTTTACCAAACAAGTCTTGAAGATGTTCTCCTAAAATCGATGTTTATTAAAGTAGAGACAATTTAATTATAAACACTGATATACCGTGGCGAATTACCATTTTATTGTGAAATCTATATGGACTTAAAAGTTTTGTAGAGTCTAATATTCTATCGCTGATATGATGTAATGTGCAGAAGAGAAAACCAGATTAGCATCTAAATTCGTCAACTGAGCTTGGTAAATGGTTACCAGGTAATTCACTGAATATTCTTAATAGAAATAAGCAATTAGAAATGTATTGCAAATGAACACTACGAATATCAGTTATATAAATTATGATTTTAAAGTTTGTCTTTTTCTTTAATAAAAAATCAATAATTTATTTTTAAATAATTCTATAAAACAGTTTACCATCAGTTACTGGATATTCATAAATTTTCAATATATATATATGATTTATCATATGTGTAAGAAATTACTTTTTCATACTGATGTTCCTAGTTTAACTCAAAACTAGCTTAGACCATTTCATTTGCTAAGTCAATAACAATAGATGGCTGTTCAAAATCTGCAACCTAAATCCAAGTTTGCTTTTATGAGAGTTGCGAATATGGGAGTATTTCCTCATCAAACTTAAATTAAGAACCAGAAACATATAAATGTTGTATTGGGGAAACAGATGAATTTGAATTCTTAAAGTCAAATCATGAACAGCTTTTTATAAAAATCCATATAAAGAAACATATATATTCTTGAGTTTTACATCGAAAATTCAATATAAGCTTTTCTCTCAAATGAAATTGATATATTTTTAAGATTTTATTAATAATAAATTATTATTTTTATAATCTATTAAAAAATACAAATTCACTGTAAGACCCAAATAATATTATGAACTCTGTCTAGGACACACACACACAAACAAAATATTTAATAAGATCATATTTGAGTAATAATATTTTCAATAATTTAATTAATTATTAGTATTTTATAATAGCCTTATTTTGGATCTTTAAGTTTCATACTAATATTATATCCTTATATTATCTTTCGAAATATTACGTAAATTAATATTTCCTAAGTAATAGATGAAGCACAGAGATGTATTTATATTTCATTTTAATATATACTGCTCAAAACAATTAAAGGATATTCCGGTTTTAGGTGGATCTTGTGGCTAGGAAACCCTTAAGCTGATTGATACATGGTCGACAGACGTAGCAGGTTATATGAGAATAAATTACGCATGTTTGGCACAAGAAATACATTTTATTGCTCATTTGTGTACAAAAGGAAAAAAAAAACATAATTTGTTCATATGAGAAAAAAAAGAATAAGAAAAGGTGTTTTATACAAAGGAAATCATTTTCAGTGGATGTATGGTTTCCACGGACGGTCAACAACATTGAACACATTTGAGGCATGGGGTCAATGAGGATATTAATCACTAGTTGGGGTATTCTGTCCTACTGTTCAAGAAGAGTTCTTTCGAATTCTTGGAGAGTTTGTGTGGGTTGTTGTTGACCAGCAACTCGTCTTCCTAGAGCGTACCGAACGTTCTCTATTGATTCAGGTCTGGAGAACATGCTGACCATTCCATTTGTATGATTTCTTCCACGAAAAGGAAATCCTCCACCAGGTTAGCACAATGTGGACTGTAGTTATCATCCATTAAAATGAAGCCATCTCCGATTGCTGAAGCGTAAAGGAATAGGTCTGAGGATCTCATTCCTATATCGGCGACCAATCTGAAGTCCATCTAGAATGATATAGATGTCTGGTCGATCGTCAATGGAGATGTCACCATACACAAACACTCCCCAACCGCCAAATCTGACACTTTACTGCACGAACGCAGGATTATTCCTGATGTCACGGTCCCTCCAGATAAAAATAACCCTTTTAACAGGATGAACAGAAAAATAGGACTCGTTAGAGATCAGAAAAGTGTTCCATTCATGTCTCCTCCAGTTCACATGATCTGTTACCCCACTCCCTGTGGTCGCTACTATGCCTTGATGCTAGTTTAACACATTATATCGGTTGGTGAGCATTCATACCTACACCATGGAGCCGGTTTCGGATAGTCTGAGTTGAAACCGTGGTGTCAGTAGCCGAGCGAAGGTGCTTTTGGAGAAGAGTAGCGTTCATATTTCTGTGTCTCCGAGACGTTAACATCAAATAATGATCTTCATTAGGCGTTTTTGCCGGTCTACGACAATGCCCTGGTCTTCGGCGTGCACTTGCAGTCTCCAAAAATGGTTTGAGATCCTGGAAATCAAACTTTGTGACTCTCAAATGGCTTGCGCTACTTTGGCTTGAGTCTGGCCCCTTCTAACCTACCAACAACTCTCTATGCTTCTGAATTGGTTAAATGACATAGCTGAGACATCGTATTCATCAAAACAAAGCAGTCACTGAATGCCGATCATCCTTGAATTCATTGTCTTTTATTCAGCTGAAAGTCAAATTTCATTCATTGCAGCTGAAATGACGTTTTTGACGTCGAACTCAAAATTAGCATACTCCACAATTTGAAAATCAGAAAAATTTGCATTTGTGATTCTCTTCTTCTATTTTTGGTAAAAAAAGTTCACTTATACTTTTATTTTATATAAAGCTTACAATATCCTTTTACTGTTTTGAACAGCGTAGTTGTGTATTAATTCCACTTATCCAATGAGAATAAACTCAGTAATTTACACATAAAAGCCTACTATCCTTTTTGAAAAATTGACTAAACTTTAAGTAAATGATTTCTGTGCAAGAGTTAAAATATCTGAAGGTTTTTCTTCCAAAACAGTAACTTATTTTTATAGTGTAAAGGATATCAACAAATGTGAAGTCCAAAAAGTAAGGAATATTATAATTATTCACAAATCAATAATTAGTTGAACTATGGAAAGAAAATGATTGGAATAGGTTAATGGAGATTTATTTTTATAAGATACCTGATTATCGATTACAAAGAAAATAACCTCCATGCCTAAAAAAATCCTTAACTAATCTGACCTAGTGCATATCGAAAGAAAAATATTTAAATCATTAATTAATTCATCTAAAGTCAAACGTTAAATGATTTGATAGAAAACCTTACAACGGTTATTAATTGGTCAGATCAATGCGAACTTAAGTAACTTGAATATCAGCATTGACATTAATTATTAAGTATAAAAATTTTTCATATAATTATTTTAAATAATGCCATACTTTTTTCTATAATGTATATAAAATCATTTTAAAATTATTTAGCTATAAGCATACATATTTTAAGTATTCACGGACATGTTTTATATGATTTAATAAAAAGTTATTTTTATTTAAAAACAAATATTGCTCGAAATAATATATTTTAAGAAATAGTTTGAAACTGAGTTTGAACTTTATGATTAAACTTGTGTATGTGATCATAACACATTGTAAATATTATTATCTGTAAGATATAAATAAAGAATGAATTATATAATGTAAATTTACAAAAGTAAGAACACCTCAGCCAAATTTCCTTAAAACTTCAAAATTACTTCTTAAATATTTCTATGCTTTGATCACATTTACAAATCCGTGTTTTTGAAAAATTAGAAATTACGTGCACTTTCCTTCAACAATAATAAATGAATCACCATTACAAATACCATATTCAGATTATTATAAATGATATAATTATTTCTGTTGTCAATACCATTATCTGATTAGAACTTATATCATAAAACTTTCAATAATATGTTGTTATTAACAGAAGAAATGTAGTTCTTTTCCGATCTCAAATAAAGAAATTTAAAAGAATAATCCACAAACCAAATGTTTTACATTTTTCAATAACCTTTACTTTGATTAGGACTATGAACAATGTGTTAACCAATTAAAATTTTACCTTTCTCCAATCAACTTGCTTTTAAAAATTCATGGCCTTCATTCATTAGAACTACGGCCGTATTGATAATAATTATAAACAAACTTGTAAAATTGTCACAATAAACTAAAAAATTCTTTATAAGTAACGAAATTTTATATTTGGATTTCACTACCTTTAAAAAGTAGAGATGTTTTTCAAAGATGGTAAATATCCTCTTGTTAAGATATTTTTAGTTAAATATAATAAAATCCTCAGTTTATACCATTAATTTTTTTTTAGTGGGAACTTTATCAGAGTTATATTTTGATGACCTCCTTTCATCTTATTGTCAAATTCGTTGCTTTTAATTTTTGATACCTATGTAACAATTAGTTTGGTTTTCGCATTATATTTAAAATTCAGTGTATGACTAATTATTTTATTTCTTATGCATGCACGAAACACAATTTTTTACATATACGTTTTCTGTATTTCCATAAGAAACACAATAATGCTGGGTATATAAAAAGGAAATGTTTATTTAACAGCAATTAGAATTTAAGAACTTATAGCATTTATAAGATGTTCATTTCTGAAAGTTTTACTTTAATAAAAATAATTATATTATAATACATATAATGCAACAAAAATATAAAAAATGATTTTAATCAAGTTTCCTAGAAAAAGTTTTAGAAGTATTTATTTAAATCAAACTATGCAGATTAACCCCTTTATCAATTTAATCAAGTTAATACATCGTACATACTCGTACAAAGTGTATGAGCTTAACCAATTAATATAGCTAATAACACATATAACGTAATTTGCAATTTAATAGTAATTTCAATATTATAGATACCTCTGACATTTACATAAATCTCCTATCTATACCGAAGTGTATACATCTTGCTTAAATGTTACCGTTTCTGTGATTACATTTCAACTGTATTACCATTTCTAAGTATGTCCTGAGTTATTAGATGGCATCCTAGACTACTGCTTAGCATTGATTTACATCATCTCAAATTCCATGCTTTCGATCTTGTAAATACAGTCTAAATTTTGCAGCATTTAATGTGTCATGATAACTCCCATTATTATTTATCCTTGAACTTTAATAAATATTTGTATATGTATGTCTACGTAAAATGAAATGAAAAAAGTATAATTAAATAGTTTATTATTCTATAATTATATTTCATGCCCGATTGAACAAAAAAGAAACATCCAAGTTAATCAGGAATCAAATCTACGATTTGTTGAGCTAAAGACTAGGAAGGAAAGATAGAATAATTTATAATTAATGGTCAATTGGTATTAAATTAATATATTATAGAAAATAGCATTGTAGTAAATTAAATTATTTATAACAAATGAACCATAATAATTATTTTACGATTACAATTAAAACATTTGTATATTTTTGAGATAAAATTTAAAAATATGTTTATAAGGAAACTGTTAGATAATTATTTTTTAATATGTGCTTATGCCAGTATGTGTGTGTCTGCATTTATGTAATACTAAACAGATATCAAGTTATTGATATTAACCTCATAAAATTAAATCAGTGAACAGTTATATTTTATCATTTTTTTGTATTTTGGTTAAAATATATGATTAAAACAGTTATACATAAATATGTGAAAATTCTTTTCTTTTTAAATTAGTAAGAAACGTTGATTAACATTCTCTTTACAAATTTTATTAGTAATAACACTTCTGAATCAAAGAGTGTATACCTTTTGAGTTAAATTGTGCTAAAGGCGAAATAAGTTTCAGTTACTCTTCTGAAAGGAATGTCTAAAATACGCTTTATAATATTATGTATGGAAACATTTCTTTTTTATAAATTGTTAGAATAATTAAAATACAAACGACATTATATTTCATGATATATAATATTTTTAGATATTTATTTTTATTTATCATATTATAGTATTTATTGCTGAATAATCTGTATTTAGTTAGAAGTCAAGAATCATAAAGTACTCACAAGGATATTATGCAAAAATTAGTTATTTTGTTTGTTAGAAAAGTTGAAGATATTTATTATTTTTGGCTTGTGACTCTCAATGTTTATCTACAGTGGTAAACTTGAATTAAGTATTAAATTTTCAAATATAATTCACACACACACAAGTTATTTTAATCATTATTGCTATATATTTGCAATTTTATTTATATCCAATTTTTATAAACTTTAAGAATATTCCTGAGAAAATTAATTATAATATCAGGATTAATTGTCATTTTTTTTAATTTTCATAATATATGATTTTGCATAAAGTTTTGGAAAATACTATTTTAAAATTGATATTTTAAAAATGATTACTTTGATTTTCTGTTGCCAGCAAATAATAGTATAAAAAGCATATAGAAATATATTTTTAGTTAAATTTTTTGTGAGCTAAGTTATTGAAAATTTCATAAAATATATTAACTGAAATGTAAAAATAACAATTTCAAATTATTAAAAGTAAAAATGTAACTTTTTATTAGATTTATTTTATACGTATTTTGTGTTTTATGTTAAAGATTATCCGCATAATATTAAATGCGATAAAGTAATAAAATTATGAAAGTTATTTTCAATATTACTAAAATTTATTTAAAAATAAGAAATTTTCGGATATTTGAAAAAAAATATCCTTTACGAGATTCAACAGAGATTCCTAAATTTAATAGTATGTTTGCTACAAGTAACGGTATTTATGTTACTAGATAATCAATTCCCAAACAATGCAGTCCCTGCAAGTTATTTGTGGGGAGTAGAGTTCCTATTATCTCGGAATAAACAACTTTAAATGCGATGTAAATTTCAATCAGTGTGAAGTGAACAAGACATTTCTAATTTTGACTAAATTGAATTACTGAACCTGGAACCTATCTAGATGCCGCATACTTCTAGTTCCTGAAATAATAATTTGACACCTAGATTCTAGTAAATTTTGACACAATACGCTAAATTAATTTAATAACTACTATGATCAAATTTTAAAATTTCAGAAATGTTAAATTGTAAATTAAGAAATATATAATTCAATGCATACATTCTTACAGTAAATTATGTGGATCAAACAAACTATAATTCATGTGAAAGATAATAGTGCTATCATAACAAAAAAAGTTATATATTTTTAAACGAGTGTTTAATAAAATATAATTTTAAGCTATTCTTTTATACTAAATGACTTAAGAATATATAATCAATAAAATTTAAGTAAGAAATGTAAAACTGTTATCAAGTATATTTAATGAATTTTATAATAAATGTGCTTAATTTATTCAATTTGTTTAAATGAATTTTAAAACTATTTGGAATGAAGGACAATCAAGAAAAGAAGAAAGTAATTATACAAAAAAAATTTTTTTGTCTAAAAATATACATTATTTACAGTCCTTTAGTTTGCAATGAATAGAGTTGCAACAGAGCTTGAAGCTTTTACGCAGCCTTAAAACGTATAATGTTTCTGTAATGCAGAATCACTATCCAAAAGCTTTCAGAACTGCAGATTTAATCTTCTAATTAACTCCTTCTTTAACTATCAACTAACTCACTACTTGGCTGAAGCTTATACCTACATCTCTTCGGTATGGACCCTATATGTTTCTAGAACACTTCTATAGTAAGCCAAGCTTAATAAGGCTCCAATTAATCATATAAAATCTAAACGTCAAGAACGTCAAACTTATGTCAGTAAAGTAACTTAATGTAAAGATGGCTTAGATCGCACATCTTTAATTGTCAGTCCTGGAAACCTCTATTTTTCCTATATGTTATAAAGTTATTATCATTATGACAATTCAACAATTTGATAACAAATCAAATGACAATAACACAAAGAAACAAGTAATTAAACCAAATATTATGCTCTTACACAATTTGCATTTTTTACATTACTTTTGAATAAATATTTATAGTTTTTGAAATTTAGGGATTAATTTTAAACTTATTCAATACCTTGTAATCTAAAATAAATATTTTAAATATAAAGCACTTTTGAAACTATTTGCATTTACAAAATCAAATATTGCAAATAATTTAACTAGTTAATAAATATCTTACTACATGTTTTTAATTTTCTTTCAAAGAGTTGTGGTAAGTATATAACAAAGCATTCAACAATTGACATATTTATTAAATTTAAACAAAATATTAAAGAATTAGAGACATTTAAATTCAAATAACTGTGAACTTTGAATGCCAATTATTGAATTTATAGGAAAAAGTTATAAATAATTAAGTTTATATGTTATTGTTTTACTTTCATTAATGCTCAATTGAAAATTCTCATTTAATTGAGAATGGAAGACAAATATTTTGCTTTTATCTTGTTATGAAGTCATAAATCAAGAAAAAAAATTCTAACTATGGAAGCTGCAGAAAAACTAATAAACAAGGAAAATCATCACCCGCAATAAAAGTGTGTTCGTTCTCAAAAATTTCGCTCAAGCCATAAAAATATGGAAATTAAAGTGTTTTCTATTATCTATCATTCATGTTCTGAAATTTGTAATCATCTAATTTTACACTTAAATAATGTCTTGAATAAACTATAAAGGAACATTTTTAACTATATTCATTTTTTTAAAAATTATATACATACATACATTGTTATTTCGATGGGTAGAATATATCTTAAGTTTAAGTTGGTTGGTTTGGTTTGTGGAGCATGATCCAAAAAGGAAAAAGACAAGTTGCGCTAAATTCTTACGTTTAAGAGATTAAGATAGATTTGTAACTTTCATTTATAAAGCAAATCAAGCAAAGCTTTAACTACGATACTGATGAAAAGTCAAGGTGTCATTAACATTTATGCTGCTACAAATCTAATTAAGTGTTAAATTTAAAAATACACATCATTAAATCGCCTCTTTCAAATATTCTTACTAAAAAAAAATTTATTTGAGATATAAGCAATGTAAAGTTATTACAAATAATTCACAAGCAATGTCATATTTTTGAATTTCTTCATTATGGGCTTTATTTTCATCTTAGTATTCATTATTTCCTTAGAGTAGTAAACTTAATAAGATATGTTACCATCTGTAAGAACCGTGTCGTATAATTTAGAATATCACAATAATGATTCACAAGTAAGTGACCTCATTAAAAGAGGGAAACATATCTGAAGAATTCATTAATTTTAAATTGTCTAGTAATTAAACTAATAAAATAAACTATGTTCACTGCTTCTGCTTATTTGACTTTAAGTTAAGGACAAAAACAGCCATCAAAAGTAAATGGAATCTTGTTCAATTTGCATTTATTTCTGTTTAATTCAAGTAATCAAAGTTTCTAATGTTATCATTATAATGAAATGAAGTAAATGAAAATGAAAAACTATTAAGATGTAATGGTCTGAATAAACTAAATCTGTTCTGTCATTTTAATTGAAAGGAAATAGTGCTTAATTTTAACGTTCTTTTGTTTCTCGAGTTGTTTTGACAGCAATTCATTATACTACATTCAATTAAAATCTTTTAAATACACCTTATCTGAATTCTTTCTATTTTCAAATGTTTTCAATAAAAATTTGGCTTGTTAAAATTTCTGATTTCACCATATCTTATGTCAGGTTTATGATAAAAATTAATTCCTTATACGTTAATATTTCTGGTTTGTACTGCACAAGTAATTAAATAATGATTTTTTTAATGATAGATTTAGCTTAAAAGTAATTTATTGTATTTCTGCAATTTTAAAAATGTGTAATTATACATGTTTCTCACAAAAATTTAATGAACAATAAATACAACTATGTGTTTGACTTTAATTAAATTTGGCAATAATCTATAAACACATCTAATATACTTGTTTTGGATGAAAAAAAACTAATATCCGTTGATAAGTTTTGAATAGTTAAAATGGATTTCATTTTTTCAATGAATGCACATTGAATCTTTAATATTAATATTCTTTAATCTTAATTCTTTATACTCAAAACACATGTTGGATATTGTAAGGTGTTAAAACAACATATTATGTCATATGTAGTGCTATCATATTATATTTAAATCATGAGGCGTTTTAAATTTTTATATGATGAAAATAAATTTTAATTAAATATATAGAAAAAAAATTGATAATACTATGGGCATTTTCTTAGTTTTATAATATAAGAGAAATATCCATGTATGAGAAAATTTTAATAAATGCTTGAAATGTTGCAACATTTTCATTAAAATTAAATACTTTGTTACCTATTTTTGTATAACTAATTCCAAAAAATGACGTTGAAAGATATGGTTTGCTAACAGCTCGTATTACAAATGTAATACGTTGAAATATTACCAGAATGCATGTTTACAATTTCAAAAACATTTAAAATACATGCATATAAAGATTATAGAAATAATAAATCATTTATAACATTTTAAAAGCATTATTTTGCAAGTTTTATTTCAGAATACTTTTATTTTTTAGAAATATTTTTTAAAATATTTTAAAATAAGCTGCCACCAATAAACTTCACATGATCCAAGTTCAACTTTTGATGGCAACCTATTTATAAAAAAATAATTTCTTTATTAAATATGTTTGTATACAACTATTTTAAATCAACAATATCATTTTTCATGGAATTTAAGGCACTGTTAAACTTATTAATATACATACATGATAAGAGAATATTTTCATTGATGACTCAAATTATTTCAAATTCAACATTGATTAGAAAAGCATTTTTATAATATATCCTGAAAATAGATCTTTGTTTATAATTAAATGTTCACGTTAAATTAATTAAAAATAATTAAATTATAATTATTTTTAAATAAATATTTAAGTGTAGCACACATTTTAGAATTGCTATTTAGATTTTTAAAATTAAACCCTTTTTAGAAATTTATATGAAAATATTATAAATTTAAGTTACCACGCATAGCAATGAGTTAATATTTACTCTTTATCCCTACTAAGGTAAAAATAGTAAACTTTTGAAGTATATAAAATATTCAATTTCGAGCTTCAGATTATGTGCATTTCAATTTTAAGTCTGTAAGTTTGAAAAAAAATATGGGAAAAATATTATTTCATCAAATCCCATGTTTATTATAGTTAACACTTATCCGTACATACATAAAAGTTGGGTTTCTCTTCTCTTTGTAAATTTCATATATAGCATGCAAAAAATCCAAATGAAGAACGAAAGCAATGATTATTAATCAGTTTGTGTGTGTAGTACAGATATTTTTTAAAATTACTTTTGATGTTTAACGCTCAACATGACAGAATATTCATTGCATTAATACACAATATTGCAAACCTTACTACAATAAACGAATCAGTTTCGATTTTCTTATAAATTAGCTTTTATAATTTGATTAAATATTGCTTGAATTAATTATTTTTATTAAGATTAAGAGAAGTGTTTGTTGTAACTTATTATAACACTGAGTAATTCTTAATGTTCTTATATTCATTGTGCTTTTAAAAACGAGACACTGAAAAGATATGAATGGACTGAATTTTAATAGCAAGAAATTGAAAAAAAATATTTATCTTACAGTATATTAAAATATAAAGGTATTATTTGATTATTGGCATTTTAATTAAATTGCTTAATGGTATAATTTTATTCTGATCAATCTTATAATTCATTTTTAACAGTGTAATAAAATAATGTCAAATTACATGATTTAACATATTAAAGTAATTTAATTTTTGGGATCATAAGTTTTTTTGTCCTTTTTAACGTGGTACAGGCAATAAAATTCCATTTAATATTGATGTTACTTTTATTGTAAAGTGACCTTAAGTAAAAAACACAAAAACATAATTTAAGAAAAATTTTTTTTTGTTTGATTTCACACTTTCTTTGTTTCATCCAGTCATAAAGAACATAATATGAGTATTAATAATGAAACGATACATTAACAAAATAAAATCAAAACCTAAGTTACTGCGAAATAATGAAGTAAATAAATGCTTAATTGGAAAAAAGTAGAAACCATTTCCTTTCATTGCAAGTTTATAATGATATTTTCTTTGATGTGGCTACACCTCTCATCTCTTTTGACTAAATGTTGTGTTACAAAGTTTTATTTGATTTCTCTTATATCTAGAATGTATTGAAGACTGAAAGAAAAAGATCTAGATAGAAACTGAGATTCAATTTTAATCTTTAAATATATATATAT
>JAPDSC010110738.1:11361-27816 GCA_026290005.1 Latrodectus geometricus | reverse complement strand
ATATATATATATATATATATTATATATACTATCGAATACAAGAGCAACATTTGTTCCATAAAGTTATTGTAGCCAGGGCTCAAAGTGACCAAGTGGTTGGACATCATTCTTCTAAATATGAGGAGGTCTCGGGTTCAATCCAGCCCTAGTTGAACAACGGGTGGTAGATATTGATAATGCACTTCTATCTTCTGTATACAGGTCTGCCTGGGTAGATGCTTGAGTGTTTTTCAAGTTTCCTCCTTTTCAACTCACTATATATGTAAAGTACTTCCGAAATGCTTCTTATGCAGTGGATGATAAAATGCCTTACAGAGGCTTTTGACTGTTAGGCTGCCTATTACGGGGTGTTAAAAAATGCTGTTGCTTAAGTTCAGTGTGTCTTTGGACTCCATTCTTGAGAGCTAATGGTTCCGGGTTCGATAGGAGCCATTGTTAAACAACTGGAGATAGATACTGCTATTCTACTTTCTACATGCACATATGTTGGGGGGAGGGTAAATGAACGTTTTCGGGGTTTTCTTCTTGTGAAACGTGAATATGGCCCACTATCTATAAAATGTCCATAATGAAGACAATTTACGAGAGGGTCACTATAATGCTTTTCAACGACTTTAGACCATTAGCCTTTCACTGCGGGGTGTCAAAGTAGTGTGGCCCGCCAAAGCTGTTTAATATTTTTAAAGGGAATTTTTTAGGTCTGTTTTTATTTATCAGTGCCAAGGAAGTAAACATATTTTATTTTTCCAATTTACATTGGAAAACTAAATTTCATAAATATCTCTAATTTAACAATACTTAGGTTTTGAGTTTAATACTAGATTCTTTAAATTTTAAATTTTTTTGAACATTAGCATTTTAAAAAAACATTAGTTGACGCTTATAAGATGAATAACAATGTTAATTCATCATAGCATTGATGATTCAAGGCAAACAAGTTGTAAAATAAAATAAAAAAGCCTTTACCGATTGTATAAATTCCAAAACAGCAATTAAAGTAGGCGACAACTTATCACTTTTGTAATTCTTTTTGTGGGTGTACTAAATGCATAGAACTACATGGATACTTTTTATTTCTTTGTAACAGGCTGCGAATTTCAAAAAAGTGAAGATAGAAGGCGAAGATGCTCTGGACCCAGAGGAATTTGTTCACTTCTATCGTCGTTTAATACACAGGCCGGAGCTTGAAGAAATTATGAAAAAGTATAATTATTTTTTATTTATATAATGTGCAGTGCATTTCAGAAAGTCATTTACATATAATGTGCTTTAAATTTTTCTGTAAACATATTAGTTTAATTTATATTATGAACTCTGGAGCAATCTTTAGAAACCTAAAGTAAATTTTACTTTAGGTTATCTAAAGATTTTCTAAAGATTTACATAGATTTCCTTTTTCATATTATTTCCAAGCTTTATATAATGAGCATATTCTCTCAATATTTTTGTCGTGATTTTCAGCAGTGATGCAATTTCAAGATAAAAGTACATTTTGGGCTGTCTCTTTGATTTTTTTTTTATCATCAATACTGCCAACGTTTTATTTAAGATGGTAGTAAAACATCCATAAATATAATGAAATTATAGTAAAAGGCATTTTTATTATTTATATAAATAATTTACTGCACTTCGGTGCTGGTGTTGATTGAGAGTCGATAAAGCAATCCCTTAAAAATTACAAGACTTTTATTCGTGCAAATTTAACAAAATTCTACGGGAAATTCCAGCCGTAGTACTCACAATTACACTGCTCCAATATAACAGGAAACATTTTCTAAACCTCTAGTCTCTAATACCTCAGACATCTGCTTCTATGCTCTTAACTAGCACTGAAGACGGAACTTCTTCACTTATTTTTCTACGCCGGGAGGAAGTATTTATTAATGACTTGGCGTAAAAATCGAAGAGTTCCGCCAAGTTTCTGAAAGGATATGGGCTATCTCACTTGATATTGGTCCCGAAGCTTCTATAATAGTTTTTTTTTTTTTTTTTTTTGTAGAAATATCTATTTCTCGCCAAGAATATCACCAAAAGGTTGCCAAGTCATCAAATCATTAGATAAAATTGCCCACTTTTTACCCCAAAACTGAGCATTTCAGATCTATCAGAGATATTTTAAGACAAAATACTAATAATGCTTAAAAATGTGTTGCAGTATTAAACGTAATATTGAAAGATTTTAAAGGCAGACAGAGGAACTAATTCATGGGTCACACTCAAACGCCGCGAAATTCAATACAGAATTTTTTTTAACTAATTGAACAATTCCAATATTACCAAAAAATTTCTTAAAAAGATTTAATTCTACTATTAATTTTTTTTATTTATATTTAAAATGGATTTGTTTTAGTTATCTTGATAATTACTTCTTAAAAAAATCAACGCCTTCTTAAAATTTTAAATAACCATATCATATCAGAAATTCGTGAAATTTTTGACCAATCCATCCTTTCAGACTTAGATACATTTTTTGTAATTAAAATGTTTGGTGACTTTTTTTTTTTTGTAAAATGCATGTTGGAACTTTTCAGCTGTATGTTGCAGTCTTTCTGTTAAGCCATTTGTCAATAAAATTCAAATTTTGTAATATCAACAACGTACAAGTAATAATAGATATTCCAATTGTTTATAACTATTAAATTTATAAGAATTATTAAAAAAATATTTTTGGCTTATTAATTTACTGTTAGATACATTCAGTAAAATTACGAAATGTAATATAACTTATTTTTAAAGTTACTGCAATAAATAAACTTGTTAATGATGTGAACATGATTCGTTAAAACGTGAAGGAATTTGGTGATTACATAATAGTGGTTGAATTTTTTTTGGGCCCTTCCCATCGCCAAGGATGAAATGTGGAGCAAATCAATAGATTACGATGCCAAACTGGATTCTTTAATACTTTCATGGGATTTTAATAATTTTATTAATTTTTATTAATGAATTAATTTAATTAATAATTAAATTTAAATAAAGAATTATCTTAATAAAATATTTGAAATCATGATTTTCAAATTCCGTAATCACATGATATCACGTCATTTTGATTGGCGACAAAGTGCTTTTTCCCGTTCTTTCAGCTGTTGCCAAATGGTGAACTAAAATATAATTTTACCCATAATAGCTTAAAAATATGTATTTTCCGATGCAAGTATTCATTATTGTTAAATTTATAAGAACTGTGATATTACTTTTTCCTTGATATTTTTATTCTTTTACTTTAATTAAGAAAAAGTAAATCCTATTATTATTGAGAAAAGAAAATTATGCTTAATAAATTGTTCATTTATTATTGGTTTTGAATATATATTATTATTCAAATGAATTTAATGATTACATAAATAAATAAAAATATACATTTTTACAATGTAGATATCAATAATTAAATTCTCAAGAATGAAGATAATTTTTTCATTTGTTTGTTTATTTTTAGGTATTCAGTTAGCAATTCTACACTTTGGGGCTCAGAAGAATTAAGAAGCTTTCTTCAAGCAGAACAAGATGTAAGAAAGCTGAATGAATTTTAAAATAAATTTCTAAGTTACAACTTTAATGAAACTAGGAAAAAACCTAAAGATAAGTTATAAATCTGCAGTTAAAATATAAAAACTAATAAGTAATCTATAATTTAACCACATAAAATTATTTTATTTATGAGTAATGAGCAATTAAACAATCATTTTATGTTATTTTACCCTGTAATAGTATTTTTAATATTATTTGAATGATGTTGAATGAAATAATGTTTTTAATAAATAAATTTATTTAAAAATTTATTTATTTATTAAAACTTTTTTAAATAATTATATATTTTTTCTTTCATATTTTTTTCTTATATATTTTTTCTATACATTGAACATTACACTAAGACAATTTTCATAGAAATTTTAAAATTTATTCAAAAACTATAATAATTTTATAGATATAAAAATATTAAAGAATAATTCATTTAGATCCAAAATATTGGAAATGAATAGGTTTTATAAATAAATTATTTTTTAAGATATAAATAGTTATATGAATATAATTTAATCAAAAGTTTTAAGAATAATTTAACATATAATATATATGAATAGATTTTCGTAGTGATTTTAAGTAAACCGCGGTTCATTCGCCTTTAGTGTGCAAAAAGTGACAGTGAGCGTTACCCAAACCAAATTAAACCTTACCAGTTGCATGGATTAAATCCACTATTTTCTGTGAATCGAGAATTGCTGTTGGTCGATAGAGAAATGCTTCGAAACATCGAAGTTGACCTTGAAAAAAAATGCTTTATTTCATTTTTTTATTCAATTTGCTAATTGCCTTAGTTCTTAATACATTTTCTGAAGTTATACATGTACAATTTAACTATAAATGTATTCAAATAATGAGTTTGAATATGTTTTATAAATGCTTTTGATGATTAATAAAATATTGTTTGATTTTTTAGGAGGTTGTGAGCATTTCAGATTGCGAATGCTTGATAGAAGAACATGAAAAAGGAGATAACAAAATTCCCGGTTTCTTATCTATCGAAGGCAAGTTTTTTTGCGTAACATTCTTTAATTAACATAATAAATGTGGAAATTCTTACACTTATAGAAAAATATAAATTTCTGCAATCTGATAACTAATATTTATGATAATTTATTTATTCAAACATAAAGTAATATTTGCATTTTGAATATTGATTTAGTGGAAATATGTATTTAAAATAAAATGTAAATTGTTGTAAGTTTACTGGTTTGCTAACCAAATGAATTTGACGAGAAACAATAAAAAAGGCGTATGTATTGAAATATAAAGATGCAAAATAATATAATATCTGTTATACAAATCAGAAGATATTTTTCTTTCAATAAAAGTATATAGTACTAATATAACGTACGTACTTCTGGCTAGAGATTAGCTATTACATATTTAGTCGACACAAGTTTTCCAACTCAATTAACTATTGTATTTTTGTCATTGTCACAAGAGGATTTTCCGGAGTATTCAACAATGCTGGATTTCTTACACTTTCATCTGTGGCCCTCAGTGAGTAATTAAATTAAGAACAATTAGGTAAACAGGAAGGGAAAAGTGGATCCATAATGGAACCTCGGATGTTGATTATACGTTCATCATAGGCTTAATGAACAAACTGATAAGCTTGGTGGTTTCCTATTTATAGTACCACAGAATGTTCTAGGTATATCTAAGCATGGAAACCTCTGAATTCACTAGATTCAAAATATCACAAATCCGTAGCCAATTTGGCGATAAAAATTATCGCCAGAAATATTACTAACAAGCCAAATTTTCCCGAAATTGGGGAGATAGCATAGTAACCTTCGTAAATATTAGGTTGGGGAAAAAGTAATCCATTATTTTTTCGGTAGACGTCTGTAGTGATCGATATCTCGTGAGGAATCTATCAAACAATTTCAGATTTATGCTCATTGGAAAGGTGAAATTTGACACTAAAATATCCTCTTGCGGTTTTTTGTTTGATTCATTCAGTTACGAGTACAAGGTTTTAAAAATGGAAGACAACAAACAGAAAATTCCATACAATTTCGTTTTTCTTTTATAATGCCGAGAAGGCTAACCAGGTGGCTGAAATTGTGAAAGGTGTTTATCGTACTATATAATACTATAACAACCAGTTACGTACAATTTTTGTTTTGTCGATTCCGTTCGGGTATTTTGATGTTAGAGATGCAACTCGCATGTGGATACAGCATCGCCGAAAATGTCTATAAAATATCAAAAATGATCGAAGTTAACCGCATGTTTGCAGTCGTAGCGCGCAAGACCTAAAAATCTACATGAAAACTGTTTTAAACCTTTTTACAAAGCGAATACAAAAGTTACATAAAGTTCACGTAAAAATAATGGATTTCTTTTTCCCCAACCTAATATAAGGCTGATTGTAGTATCATTATTGAGTTAAGCTTTCGTTCCAAATTCATCACAATACATTTGATGAATATTTAAAGCAAGAAGAATTAAAAGATTGAATTTGAAAGCTTCATGCAAGAAATAGAAGATATAACTACTGATATTTAGTTGTTAGTATTAGCATTGGTCAATGAGTAGATAGTCTTCTTGTGATTCAAACATATAATATTAATGTAAATCAGGAAAAAGTTTACATCATTTTGGATATTGCTTTCGAAGAATAATGTAAATTAATGAGGAGACATACCTTCCATGATGCAAGAGAGGATATCAGGAAAACTGTCAAAGATCTTTCCCAATAAATATCAATTCATAAAGCAGAAGTCAAATATTCTTAAGCGTTGTTCAATAGATAAAAGAATCGAATTTGGTTCATTTTACCAGAAATAGAGCTCAATACTTATCCGGAGTGTGAACATATTACTGTTAAAACATGTAATGTGAAAATTATTATAATTTAGGTTGAAGTTGATTGTGTCATTCAATAATTACTACCATCAACATTCTGTACATTTCTGACTTTTAACTTTTACCATAAGCCCTTAATTATAATTTGTTCCAATGGAAAAAATATCAGCCAATTTATAAACATTTGAGCAGTTTAGATATCAGAAATAAAATTCTAATTAAAACGAATTAATGAACATAAATTTATATCTCCTTTCACATTTAATAATTTTTTTCAATATTTATTAAGTAAGAAAAATAATTTATAAAAATATTATAATTTCTGTAGGTTTTACCCGATTCATGCTGACTCCAAATCAAAGCATTTTCAACAAAGCGCACAGAACCATTTATCAAGACATGAATCACCCCATAACTCATTATTATATTGCATCATCTCATAATACGTAAGTACCTATATGTTTTCTTTATATTTTTCCTTATATTTACTTTTTATTTAATTTTAAGTATGCTTTAATAAATTAAGATAATTATTTATGATAATTATGTAGAGCTTTTTATGAATATTTTTTATTAGATATCTCACTGGTGGTCAGCTTATCGGAGAAAGCAGCATAGAAGGGTACATTCAAGCCCTCATGAGAGGGTGCAGATGTTTAGAACGTAAGTGTGCCGTACTTGTATTTTCTTACTCCTATAAAAAATGATTTTAAACTATGATGCATTTTCAAGGAATTCACTGAAAATATATAAAAGTAGCATATCTTGGAGGCTAATGATATATATCAGGGGTGGCTAAGACGTCGACCGCGAAGACATTTTAGGTAGTGCAATCGACCATCCCGATAATGACCTCGGATATTAACAATTTAATTTATGACACAGAATCAATGAATTATTTAAAATAAAAATTTACTACAGTCTACGCTTTAAAACTCAAAACAAACTGTGCAAAGATTTACTATTTAAAGATTTATGATTAAAGGTTTACGATTTAAAACCTAAAACGGACATCATGTGTACGATTAAAGCATTAAAACAAATGATAGAAAGGTATGCATCTCAATTAAGAAAACATGAATTGAGAAACTTCAAAAACATGGAGGAAGAGTGCATCCATAATCCAAACCGAGACTTCAAAGGTTTCACCTAACACTTAGATGTTTTGTTTGAAGAATTTTTAAGAAGATTCGCTGACATACTTAGATTGAAAGAAATACTCAATTTTATGATATTTCCATATTTAATGAAAAGGTCAACATTGATGGAGTATCTGAAAAAAATAAGACATTTAATAAATATCACACCAGTCACGGTCGAGGAAGAAATTATTAAATTAAGATGCGATATATTTTTTAAATCCTAAGCATATTTAGCGATACTGATTTTTGGAAATTAATTTCTTCGGAAATGATTCCAAGTATTTACAAATAGATTATGTATTTGAAATCATACTTTGGATCGAGGTATCTTTGCGAATCTGCTTTTTCAATCATGATCAAAAAACAAACATTGGTCCCATTTAACAAATGGACATTTAATTTCGTTTTTATGCATTGCAATAAGCTCGTACCAGCCACAATATGATAAACGTGTGGCAGATATACAGTGGCAAATTTCAACTAAACGAAGTGAATAAGATGGTTCAGTTTTTGATATATGAATACTTTGATTATTTTCGTCAGTAAATTTTTATTTTGTAAATATTAATATTAAGTTTTTATTAGAAAAATTACATTATTTACCATATTTTCTTGTTACCGAAAATAAATATGTACATTAATCTAGCTCTGCCATTGGTAGACCGCCTTCCATTTTTTAAATGTGGAGTAGACCCCAGATCCCAAAAGTTTGGCCACCCATGATATATATGATATAGTTGTCAAGTATTTGTATTTCCCTAAGATTAAGTAGCTTTCCCTCAAAGATTTGCTTACTTGTATAAATAGTGGATATAGAATAATATTAAGGTGATATCTTTCTATCTTCATCAACAGCTGGATTGTCATATTTGGCAGGAAAAAATTATGCCATATTGTTTTTTGGTTCATTTTGCTTCATTTATAAAACTCCTCTTTTACAGTTTCTATTCTGTTGGAATAGGATTGCTACAATACAGAAACTGTAGCAATTCTATTTTTGTCTCCATATCCATCTCAATGACATCTTTTGCGATAATTTGGCACATTTTTAGAATTTCAAAGATGTAGGAAAATTCTTTCTCTATCTGCCACAGCATATCAGATAAGAGTTTTTAGAGCAGTACTGTACAATCTGTTTTGCTATGAAGTTATGTTTACAGTAGTCGATAGAAAGACGATAATAGTTCATTGATACGATACATTTGCTCTACTGATGTATACAAATGTTTGAAAGTGTTCCCAATAATATTTTTTTATTATTGGTGACTAACCGAAGTTTCTCTATTCATTTTGACTACCCAAATTGGTAGAACAGAGTAATTGAAGCAATATGTTTAGATTATTGACTACGAATGAATATAATTAATTAATTAATACTTGTGGATCATATTTCACAAAGGGGCCTAGTCCCTTTATTATATATTTATATTTTTGGAAGCTAGAAAGGATAACAATATTCCATGATTCGTAAGATACTTTCATTTTTAATTTTTCTTCAATTTATTTTAAAATTATGAAGAGATTATTGATGTTAATATATGCATGCTATAAATACAGGAAAGAAACATAACATTCTCCTAGCATCAATCTTTATGAAAATACAATATTAAAATGATTAATGTATATATATTTGTAGAACAGTCATGCACAAACTTGCAATTTTAAGTTGTTAAGCAGCTTTGAATGTTTGTAAGCAGGGACCATTTTTAATATATATTATAATTTCTGCACTTTACGCATGTGATAGCCAAAAAAACGAAACGTTTGCAGGAAAATATTTAGGATTTTGTAGCTATATTCAAAAATTATCTTCCTGAAATCAGAAAAGTAAAATTATGAATTAATTAGATTTGATCCTGAAATTGTCTTTAAAATACATTGAACTTAGCCTCCATATAAGAAACTTAGCTTCAATTTGCACTTGAAAAATAGAGACTAAAGAAACAAAGTTTCAATAGTAGTTTGTTGAACTGTTTTCATGAAAATATTTTTAGATAGTAAATACACAATATACTGAAAAAGCTCTATTACAACCATGAAACGTTATTAGAACCATGAAAACAATTACACACGCAAATGGAAGAATTTCTTAATTGTTATATTATGATGAAATTCTTGTAGCTTAATTGACTCTTAAATAAAAATTTGGGAGCACTTCCTCATCAAATAAATTAAATTGTTATTTTACAAAATATAACAATTAAAACCTATTCAAATGTCATTAATTAAAATGCTTATATGGAAGTTATTATTATATTCTTTACCACAAATAATAAATAAATTTTTATATCCCGGATACAAGTCATAAATGTTATTTGATATTCAGTCCTTACAACCTTAGGTAATCCGAGTTTAAATTAATTTGCATGACTGAATAAGATAAAATAGTTTATTTAATTTTTACAGAAGCATAATGGTGGGTTAAGATAAAATTAAAATAATATTTTTACTATACGATTGCTTCTATTTATCATGTCCTCTGTATCATGGCATGATTTTTAAATTCAAATTGCAGTGAGTGTTACACCTGACACAGCGGAACATTTTCTTGGTATAAAAACAAACTCTTGTCCTAAGCTTTGTCAGTTACAGTGTAGCTTGACGTTGGAAAATGGGTTTCACATCAGTTATTGAATTTTTCATGATCATAGTATTCTGATCTACGGCTCAACAGTTAGGGGGTTTGAATCACACTTCAGACGTTGATATTTTTAATGGTCCACAATTCAGTTTAAACTAACGTTCCAGTCTAATTCGTCCTTGTGAACAAAAACCACCATTTAAAGAATGACAAACTAATTTACCAACCAATTATGATGATGAACTCAACAAAATGATGAGCTTTTTGATTATTCTTAAACTTTGGTCTGCAAAAATAAGCTGGTAGATGCGTCCTTTAACTAGTAGCCCAATAACCTAAGTCATCTATATTATAAGTAATGGGTAAAAAAATAAAATTTTGAAACTGACTCTTATTTTTAAAATAGAATGAAGTACACGTAAAAAAGGAAAAATTAGCGAAATATCCTATGAATATAAAAGAGTAACAATTTCATAGTTACTAAGTTCCGAACCGGAAAAGATAACATCCGGAATTGGAGGAAAATAGGTAACATCCTCTGAATAAAATTATCGAAAATTGAAAATGTAATTCGAAACCGGAATTCCAAAAGTTAATCAATTAAATATAATAAAAATGAAAAACATTTTGTGGTTTTATATTTAAGGAATACGTGGGATGATTTACGTTAACACAAATTGAATCAACTATTATGTAGGTTGTCTTGTTATTACATGAAAATTTGCAATAAATAATAATGGTTATTAATGTTTAATTATCAATAAGTAAAAAATCTGTGTACCAAGAACAATTTTCGAAAGATATCTCAAATGGTTCGGGGAATTTTGTCTGGTAACCCTACATTTCGTAGATCTTTGGATTCCGTTAAGAATCAGTATACTAGATAGAAAATACATTTAATATTTTTAAAAAATCTTATTGATCATTAGAAATGAAAAAAATTGCTTTTTTTCCATAGGATACACTGATAGACAAGATCTTCTTTAAAGCACTTATATCATGGAAGATGAGATATTAAAATTTGCTTTTTCTCTAAAACATTTTTACATTGCAGTGGACGTGTGGGATGGGCCTGATGGAGAACCAATCATATTCCACGGTTACACAATGACGACACGAATATACCTGAGGGACGTATTAGAAGCCATTAGAAAATATGCCTTCAAAGCATCAAAGTAGGTATATTGGGTTAGAAATAAAAACTTTGACGAATTTTTTCTGCTTCTTATCCATACTTGCACTTTCATTTTACTTGTTTATCTTAATAATCTATCATAGTAAATAAATAAATATTGATTTTGAAAATAATTGGGTTGTCCGGAAAGTTCGTGCTGATATTTTACGATAGTTAAAGCGCAGCTCATTTAAATAACGATATACATTTATTAAATTACATAGGTACCATTCTGCTCCACAATCTTTCTTTACCTTTCGTGTAGCTTGAGAATTCAGTCCTTCCAGAACCTCTCAGATTTCTCGGCAAAAAATGTGTCCAAATGGGTTTTGATCTCAACCAAAGAGTCAAAAACTTTACCATTAAAGGAAATCATTCCTCCAGTATCCTCGCCATAAACAGTGCATATCTTATTTGCCGCTTGTGTGGCAATTAGCCATTTCGGAAAAAGAAAAGCATTCAATGCCTATAATGCACTTTATTTGCCACCCTATTCTTAGGCGTACAAAACTGATAAAAATTTACAAATGGTAACCAAATTATTTTACAAATATGATTGAATCTATCTCTTTTAGAATATATATACATGTCATTTGTTTTCAATAATTGTGATATATTCAATCAGGTCTCTCTTGCTATCTCCCGAAAATCGGCACGAACTTTCCGGACAACCCAATAATAAATTTTTCGATTAAGAAAAGTAAGATTAAGAGATTATTTTATATTAATATGCACCATTCTCATTTTATATAGGTATCCCATCATCCTGTCTATTGAAAATCATTGCAGCTTATCATATCAAGTCCAGATGGCTCGCCATTTCAAAACAATCCTTGGCGGTAAGTTGATCACGTTGCGATTTTATAATGAAAACGTGTATGCAAATTTACAATGCAAATTTTTGGACTCAATGCATGTTTCAGAATCAAATAAATGAGAAAGGAAAAGGACTTCTTAAAGATTCTATTGGTGATAAAATGCGGAAGACTTCTGAATCAAAATTCTCTGAGACATTTAGAGACTGTGTGGTCATTTTTTTGATAATATATATCAGTCTCTGATGTCGGTTAAATAATATCTCATATACACATTATAATAACAACTTATAATTTATTTTAATGGATATATAATTCAGCAGTTTGAATTGACATGAATATCTTTATGTATGGAAATTTTAAAAAATACGTACCAAAAGCATTTGCCATCGTATTTATCGATTTTAAATTAAAAAAAGAAAGCCTACACTCATAATGATTTACATTAATTATTAATTATTGCCATATTTCGTCAACTGTCTTTTCTGGCAATGGAAGGCATTAAGCATGGTCTATTAACCTGAAATTTTGTAATATTAGCAAGTGACGAGTTATTAATATTTTTGGAGTCGGAGTCTTTCCAGGGACTGTGAAGACTTCTAAGAATAGAAAAAAACTTCCGTTGACTCAAAGGTATGACCATCTAATTCTCTAAGAGGAATATCCCAGGTTCAATTCCACTTCCAAGCATGCTTGGGAACTAAACACCTTGGGTTTAATCTGATTACCTAACCAGGATATATGCTTCGCTACCCAGAGTCAAGGAAACTGATATGGGTTCCCGATGGGTTGTCGCATGTGTTTAGTTTAACTTTTTACATATTAATAACTAAGTGGACATAACATGTTATATAAAGAAAGTCATTAATTAAAACCGTTAAAACCATCGTCTTATAACATTTTCAACCATAAAGTAGTTCCTGTTTTCGTTACAGTTGAGATCATGTGTATGTCACCTTATTTTGTTTATAATTGGTCTGTGAGTGAAACAAATAATCGTTTTCACATATAATGTTGAATATACAATTTTGTCCACCCATCCAAAACAAGTCAGTGGGATGAGCTCTTTAGTGAGTAGTTGGAAAGAAAATGTTGGCCAATATCTTAGTGGGATGGGTTATTTTATATCTTATTGGAGATTTGTCTCTCTTGATACCCCTCTTAAAAAATAAATACTTGATAATCATTAAGTAAAGGTAAATTTACTTCCCGTAACATGCAAAGCACATTCAATATTAATATTGGATTGTTTATGCAAGCAATAAATAAATCATAACATCCACTTTATGGTTAGGTTACATAGGCAAAGGACGATTTCAATATTTCTTTTTTTTGAAGTTTTACTCTTAAATATTTAATTTATTCTATTTTCGCCAGGTCTTTGTTGTAAAAAATCTTTATTAAATTCTTCTTCTTATAAAACTATTTTCTTCGTGAAGTTTTATAAATATAGCAAAATTGCTTATATCTGAATTTTTTATTATTCTATATGATTTTTTAGTTTATTATTATTATTATTATTATTGGTATCTTCTATTGATTTATTATGCACAATGCGATAAGTTTCTTAAAAAAAATAAATTATTATTTTATAGCTTAAAATATTTTTAGATATTATCCTTCTTAGCTTATCTTTCTTATTTGTTTTTAGAATATCTGTACACAGATCCTATTGGAGAAGATGAAATTCAGCACCGTTCTCCTGAAGACTTGGCTAGAAAAATATTTATAAAAGTAAAGTTATTTTTTAATATTTAGATTATAATTTTAATAAAAATAAACTTTGAATTTGAATTCACTGAAAATCAAAATAGTATTGGCTTCGTAGAGTAAATCTAAAACGTAGTACAGCAACATAAATACATTTACATAACTTATTTTTAAACACTTTCTTGGAATTCAGCACTTCAAAAGGATATTATATTAATAAAATATTCATTAAATGTATTTATGACTTTTCAGGGTATTGAAATGTCATATCTGGTGAAAATAAAAACATATATTTACCACAAATATGACATTCAAACACCCGGATAGCTCACTTAGTTATAAAAATCATGGGACCGGTAGAAGAAGAAAACAAAGAAATGGACATAAATACTTAAATAGTTTTACAATTTCAATTTCAACAAGAACAGAAATTAATGTAATGTCGATTGAATCAACATTTTTAACAATAACAAAAATATTACCCACACATCCATAGTTTAACCTCTTTATTATCGTAATTTCAATACTAAAAAAATTCCTGATAAAATTATTATTTTTAATTATTATAAATTATGTTTTTAAAGTAAATTTATGCAAATAAACATTTTTTACTTGCAATTAATTTAATTATTAATTCATTTTAGGGCAAGAAAATAAAAGTGCACCAAACTATAGACGGCATCTTAATGGCATCGGATGAGTTCATGCTTGAAGAGGAAGAAGAGCGCGAAGAAGCCATGGCTGCCGCCATGGCTGCTGCACCGACACCGGAAGAAGATGTGGACGGCGAAATGCCACTAGGTGCACCCCTAGCTGCACCGGTAAATAACTAATCAATTTATTATTCAAATTCCTCATTTGATGAGTTGATTAGAATTGAAAGGCGATGGTTGGTTAGGGCGTAATTCTCGTTACCGGAAGGTAGTGAGTTCGAATCCCGGCTTACCCAAAGATCCGTCGTGTCCACTAATGGTGACTAGGGCACGTAATATCCGCATGTCGTAATGTTCTTCAAAGTCCCATTCCAAATTAATACCTCTAGGGGTGGTGGGAGCCAAGTTGTGGGGCTTCTCATGCTTCAATCTCTAAATTGGAAGACCAAGATGGTGCTGCCATCTATGAGCCAAAGTCGTATTTCCATCTTCGTATGAAGGTGGAAATACGGTCTATAGTGCTCTATTCAGAATCGAAAGACGCACTTTCTGACAGTATTCACTCAATCCCTGACACCTGAAGAAGATGTAGACGGCTATATGTCACTCTGTGCACCCATAGCGGCACCGGTAAATAAACATTCAATTTATTATTCAAATTCCTTATTTAATGAGTTGATTAGAATTGAAAGGACAACGGTGGCGTTATTAGTTAGGTTGTCATTCTCGTTACTGGAAGGCTTAGCCAAAGACTCCGTCGTGTACCCTAATGGTGACTGAGGTACACTAATGGTGACTGGAGCACATAAAATATGTCGGTTTGCAATGTTCCCCATGATCCCATCCAAATTAAGACCTTTGGGTACTCTTCTCTGGCTTCAATCTCAAAATTAAAAGACCAAGATGGTGCGGCCATCTTTGAACTAAAATCTACAAATAATGAATTTTTATTAAATATATTTCTCATGGCTCAGTTTTAATTAAACCATGTGCCATTTCCTTCTTTAGGCTCCTTCAAAACGCATTGCCTCAGAGCTTTCTGATTTAGTCAACTATTTTTCTGCTAAAAGATTTAGTTCTTTCACAGAATGTAAAGAAAGCTGTAAGTATATAAAAATTTTTATAATTTTACTTTATTCAAACTTCTTACTTTACAAGAACATGTTTCAAAGTTTACAATAATTCTAAACATTTTATCGAATATAATGTATAATGAGTTCTTGAATTTCTTAGATCAGATCACAAGACTTAGATTATAAGTTTTTTATACCAATTCATTTATTATTTTATTATTGCTGTCAGTTAGATTTTTTACGTAAAAAGTATATATATAACATAATAATAATTTTTAAATAATAAATCTAGTTGTTGTTGTCGTGTGCCAGCCAGGCCGGCAATATGGGGTGCGGTGCTCCACTTTTCCAACTGAACCATATTTGGTGTGGAATCCGACTTCCTCAGTACACACATGCCATAGGAACTCGTTTATAGGGTAGGCAACCATTCACACACACACAAAGAAAGAACAAAGACAAGAAAGAGAGAAAGTACATCCATGCCCGAGCTAGGATTCGAACCCAGGTCCCACCCCAGGTCAGGTACGCTAACCACTAGACATGTTGGGCGACAATAAATCTAGTAAGATAATTTTATAAACAATGAATCTAAATTTGGGCTGATTTATAAATACTTCTGAACAGTTAGTATGTTTGATTACATTTATATGTATGCTTATGGACAGTTTTCCTGAATTTGTGTTCCTGAATTTATTTTAGAGATTTTGTAAAGAGACAAGAAACATCTAAATAAAATTAAAAATGTGTGGTATGCTTAAGTAAATGTTCAATTGTTGTGTAATCCTAATTATTTGTGAGTTTAAACAAAATATATGTATATCGATTACGATTATTTTCAATTCCTTTTAATTGGTCTAACTAAATTTTTATTTTATTCAATTTTCTAAGGGCAGTTCAATGATATGGCTTCTTTCCAAGAAACTGTTGCATTGAATCTGGGCTACTACAATGGACCAGAATTCGTGGAT
>JAPDSC010110738.1:0-11351 GCA_026290005.1 Latrodectus geometricus | reverse complement strand
TAAATCCGAGCCACAATTGATGCTCTTGACAACCAAGCTAGTCCTTTCTTCATTACAGTAAATGAGCAAAATTAAATAGTAGGGAAGCTTAAAATACAAATAGGCCCCTAACATGATGATCTTCTGGTGGATCACCTATCGAAAACAGTACATTCTAAATACAGAAACGCCACTTTCCTTTCGAGGTTGTTCCAGACATGAAGATTTTTTAATTTTTAGAAAGTAAAAAAAAATTGCGATTACTATAATTCGTTCTAATATATTCATTGTACACCCATATGTAATCATGACCATGCTAAAATAATTTATTGAAAATCATTTAATAATCTGATTTTGATAATTTTTATTTAATTGCTATTTTTGTTTCACATATTCTTATGTACTTGAACAGCTGATTCAATTAAAATTTTATCCATAGGCTAATTTTTTAAGATTTGTTTATAATTTTGTTATTACATTATTAATTTTTTTTGAGTAAAATGTATTACATTACTCAAATAATAATAATTGTTTTAATTTCGTTATTGTTATTTGAAAACATTTGGAATTTTTTTGGAGATATAACTTTCTTTTCTATCTTACAGTTGCTTTAAACTATCAAACATGGGATGAAGCAATGTACATCCATGAGGCTAAATTTGCACAAAACGGAAGATGTGGATATGTCTTGAAGCCAAAATATCTAACTGAAGACGGTTAGTTTATTGTGCATGCTTTTATTCAGATGTTTATCTACTTTACATACATTTTTATAAATACTGTTAGTAATTATAAATTACATAATTTATAACTACTAATCCAAATCCCCCCAAAAAACATGAAAACTCCGTAACGTTAGTTAAAATAACAGATTTAATTTCGATGTCAAAATCTAAATTTATCTTACATAACAAAATTTCTCTCAATTCTAAAAAGAATTTTTTTTCTAATGGCGGGGTACTGGGTGATTGACTGGTTGTCCACAACAAAGCCGAAAACTGCTATTCATTTAGCGCCATCTGGTGGGTACCTGTGAACCAAATCACAGAGGCGAATAGCATTACCTATGTCACACCACCACAAACCCGTTTAAAGGGTGGGCCACATTCATACACCATCTCAGGAGAGAGGACAGAGAAAGAAAGAGAAAGAAAACGTCCATACCTGAACCTGAATTCAAATCCGGAACCAACAACCCAGGAATCAGGAACGCTAACCTCTTAGACATTGGCCGTCTGAAAATAGAAATAAACAGCTTCATTGAATTTATTTCACTGGAATAATTTTATTTATTATGATATAGAACATTTATTTCATGTCCATAATAATTCCTATGGTAAGTAAGATAAAACTAATCCATCATGTGAATACATTAAGAAAGTTATTCCAATCAAAAATATACAACCAAATGTATTTTGGAGAGACTTGTACACTCAAATTACGATTCTATTTGTTTCTCAACTTTTAATAGAAATATTTTGGATTTGAATTATTTCCAAAATTGAGAATATTTTATTTTTTGCTTCCAGTGCCGTATGATCCTACCAAAAGTCCCCATCCTGACAGACAACTACACGTGGAAATGAAGGTTAGTCCTCGTATAAAAATGGGTTGCAAATATTTTACTTTATATTTCCTGCAGTTACAATTTGTGTCTTTTCAGGTTATTAGTGCCCAGTTCCTACCTAAACCAAATCGTGCTTCCGAGGGAGAAGTGGTCGATCCGTATGTCTCAGTGAAAGTTTTCGGTCACCCCCTTGATCTCCAGAAATCGAAGACTAAGTTCATTAGCAATAATGGTAATCGAATTAATAATATATATTGTATACATATAATATCACTTTTTATTTAAATTATATACAGGGTGATCTTTTCTAAAATGACAGTGTTTGGAGCGCCCTGTAGCGCGATCTAATAATCGAATTGGATCTAAACTTAATATTTAGACTAATCAAAACATGGGGAAAAAAGATTCCGCGAAAAAAATTTTAATTCCAAAATTTACCGCCAGGGCATTTTGTGGTGTTGCTGTAGTTTAGAATAACGAGAATTAGCATAAAACATGGGTATCCAAGAAAAATGCAAATGTTGTGCGATGACAGCGCTATTAGTAGGGGCTATAAAAGCAAGTAGTTGAAGCTCCGGCAAATAATCTCAGCTGACGTATATGAGCTCCAGTGGCCATGCCTCTCACGTTACCGGAACATGCGTTACTGATGAAGCTGTATTATATCAAACAATGTAATATATCCGTAGCTCTTCTGGAATTTCAAACCAGAAAAAAATTACGTATAATATTATTGTTATATCTGAGAATGGTTCTCACATTGA
Source organism: Latrodectus geometricus (assembly GCA_026290005.1). Lineage (NCBI taxonomy): Eukaryota > Metazoa > Arthropoda > Arachnida > Araneae > Theridiidae > Latrodectus > Latrodectus geometricus. The sequence continues at coordinate 9,041 of JAPDSC010110738.1, read as the reverse complement.
ATGGGGTCTAATTCCTCACCGCGGAAGTTAATGTAGTAAATAAATATTAATAATTCAACTTTACAACATTGTGTGTTAGTATTTTTCTTTTCTCAGATTTTATACATTGTAAAGCGCCACAAAATTCCCTAACGGTGATTTTTGTAACTAAAATATTTTTCACGGAATCCTTCTTCTCGTGTTTCGATTAGTCTAAATACCAAGTTTGGCGCTACTTCGTCAGTTAGATCGAGGTATAAGCGCTCCAAATACTGTCGCTTTTAAAAAGATCACCCCGTACTTATTAATTTTTTCAAATGTATAACACTTGTTACAAATTAGGCGAAATATATATACCGGTCTTCAATTAGAAACTCACTTAATCTCTCACTATCGATGATGTCCTCTCACGCCCTTGATATCAGCCAATGGTGTTTAGTGTGTTTCACAATTATCTAGAAATATGTCAATAATTTCATTGGTCTTTTTACTTCTGCTTTCTTGTTGATACGACGTTAGAAAAATCAGATCTCTTACCAGTGTCTTTTAATGAGAAAATTCCTTCTCATTCTTCAATAAATGCTTAATCTAAATGCTGGAGAATTGATTTATATAAATTATTAAAAATGACTATTTATAAGAAGAACAGGATGGTTTAAGTACATCACAAAAATATATGGTGATTATAAATAGAACGAGTAATGTATTTAATCAAATGTAGCAATATTTAGTACTGTATACAGCAAAATATGAGATTTTTTTTTTAAAAAAAGTACCACTCTTACATTTATCCGCAGCGGTGTATTTATCCTTATCCACAAAACCTCTTTATCGAGTAAAAGAAAAAAAAAAAAAGCTCCGTATAATCTGCAACGATTTTTTTGGAGAATAGTCGAAAAGAGATAATGATTGTATGGTGTCACATGAAATAAAAAATATTATAATTAAAAATATAATAAATTGTACATTTATTATATTTGAATCCACCTCATCGCAAAGTACGATAAACTGAGATGAAAACACAAGATCGTTCAAGATTGATAATTTCTAGAAGATTCTACTAAAACACATCAGTTTTTAATAACTTTCAAAACTAGGTTAGACAAATTTTAAAAATAATATACATTTGTCGCCTTAATAATTAAAAGAACGAAATGGATTATTTTCGAACTGCGCATTGGATATTTCTTATAATTCATGTTTTATTTTCCACCATACATTACCACGTTTGTCACCATTTTTTTATTTTCAACGTATAGGATTTAGTTTAAAATGAGGTGTGTAACTAATACGTTTTTGCTTTCACCTGACGATATACGAATTTGAACCCTCAGATGAAGGTAAACTGACGATAGACAACTACAAATGTATCTTTTTAATAAACCAAATTTGTTTCTGAACGTAATTAGATAGAACTAATTATAGCTGAAATAAGTCAGCCGAGTTGTGGCGCCATCTGTTATTTGTTTCGGGAAATATGAACAGAAATTCTTTCAAACCTTAATTACAAGATATTCTGGAATATGGAGAATGTATATTATCAGATTATATGCTATATTAATATGTGTAACGGAATTCGAAGCTTTTTTAACTCATAATCCGTGTATTTTATACAAGAAATTGCGGTAGTTCGAAAGATAGCTTCTAGTCGATAATTTGGCAATGCAAGCTACAGATAAGCCAATATTGAATAAACGACAAATGTGACTGTATACATTAGTTTCGTATTGTATTTATTATGAATTACAAATAATGTTTTATATGAGGCAAATGAACCCAAGCATCGGCATTTGAAACGGAAGTCTCACATTGTAGTTTATGTTCTCATTAAATTTTGATACCTTTTTTCAAACACATTCGCCTATGTTCTTCATAAATCCTGCATGTTTCCAGAGAAAATATATCATTTTGATTTAATTTAAATTTCTATTTTAGTTACATTAAATATTTATTTTTTATTTTTTTTTATTGGAAAATTAAACTGAGATAAGATTATTGTGTATGAATAGTATTTATAAAGTGATTTCATGCTAATAAAGAGTAAATTTAAATGCTGTTATATTTCACATGAACATAGAGCAGGGGTGGCCAAGACGTCGACCACGGTTGACTGGTAGACCGTGACGACATTTTAGGTAGTCCACGCGACCAACCCGATAATGACCACGGATATTAATAATTTAATTTATGACTTATGATATAGAAACAATGAATTATTTAAAATAAAATCTTACTACAGTCTACGCTTTAAAACCCAAAACAAATTCTGCAAAGATTTACGATTTAAGGATTTATGATTAAAGATTTACGATTTAAAACCTAAAACGGACATGATGAGCGCGATTGAAACATTCAAAGAAACTATAGAAAGGTATGCATCTCAATTAAGAAAACATGAATTGAGAAACTTCAAAAACATGGAGAAAGAGTGCATTCGTAATCCAAACCGAGACTTCGAAGATTACTCTTAATACTTACTGGTTTTATTTGAAAAATTTGAAAGAATATTCGCTTACTTAATTAGGTTGAAAGAAATACTCAAATTTTATGATATTTCCATTTGATGAAAATGTCAACATGGATGGAGTATCTGAAAAAATAGGACATTTAATAGATATCCCATCAGTCACGGTCGAGGAAGAAATTATTAAATTAAGATGAGATATATTTCGTAAATCCAGAGCATATTTAGCGATACTGATTTTAGGAAATTAATTTCTGTAGAAATGTTCCAAATATTTACAAATTGATTTTGTATTTGAAATCATACTTTGGATCGAGGTATCTTTGCAAATCTGCTTTTTCAACCATGAAGAAAAAACAAACATTGGTCACATTTAACAGATGAACATTTCATTTCATGTTTATGCATTGCAATAAGCTCGTACCAGCCACAATATTATAAACTTGTCGTAGATATACAGTGCATTATTTCAACAAAACGAAGTGAATAGGATGGTCAGTTTTTGATAAATACGAATACTTTGATTATTTCCGTCAGTAAATTTTTATTTTGTAAATATTAATATTAAGTTTTTTTTTAGAAAAATTACATAATTTACCATTTTTTCTTGTTACCGAAAAATAAATATGTGAGTTAATTTAGCTCTGCCATTGGTAGACCACCATCGATTTTTTAAATGTGGAGTAGACCCCGGATCCCAAAAGTTTGGCCACCCCTGACATAGAGGATATACAATTCCATTATAATCAACATTTTAAAAGCTTGCTGCTTCTGTTTATTCTTTTCCAATGCAGATATGATTTCAATAAGGATAAGCGTGGCTTTCAAAAATGTTAAAGATATCATAAGCACTCAGAAAGAAAGAGTCATACTCACATGGAAGTTATATTTTTATTCTATATATGAATATTACTAACTACATAAAAACCAACATTTTATGAAAATAGATTTATGTGCGATAAATATGCATTAGATTCATTAAATAGCTGAAGCATTTTACTACGTTTATATTATATCCTAAAATTCAAAATTTTAAGGGTTATTACTTTCAGCACCTTTATACGATTAATAATTTCTGTTAAAATATCATTAAATAACGAACAAATGAATATTGTTATTTTTATAGATAACTATGCAGTTGCCAATGTTTTAGTTATTTGAAAATTTTAATTATCCATATACTTAGATCGATTATTCTTTGTTGAATCGTTGTTGAGTATATAATATTTTCATTTTCAGGATTTAATCCTATGTGGAATCAGACTTTGAAATTCATACTCCATGCACCAGAAGAAGCCATCTTCCATTTCCGGGTGAAGGATGAGAACGTCACCAGCAATGAATTGATTGGCCAATACGCTTTACCTTGCACTTCAATGATGGAAGGTAAATTTTTTTCAACCAATCACATTTAAGGAGTTTTCGGATGACTTGCGCTTCAGCTTGTTTAAATTGTTCTATAAATTAAATTTACCCGATGATCAGATTTTAAAATATTTAACGTATTAGGATGTACGGTATTATCTTTTTTTTCAAAAAAATACTTTCATTAATTTATCTTCAATATAATATAATGTTCTAACAAACTTCGTGACAAATTTTACTGATATGTTGCCATAAATAATCAGAAAAGTATTGATTTCTAATCGTACACTGACAAGAATTTTCAGAATATTAAACAACTCAAGCAAATTTCAATCCAATTTCATCCATTTCCATATTTAAAAAAAAGAAAAGAATGAAAAAAATATGTGAAATAACAAAAACGTGCAAAAAAGGAAGTTAAGACAATATTTTCTTAAATGTTTTGGCAAATTTTCTTCTTTTTTATTCATTTTTATCTTTAAGAAAAAAAAGAGAATATCAAGTAAAAAAAATAAGTGTATAAAAAGGGAAAAACAGTGTTTTCTTAATTTTTTTCATTAAACTTATTATTCTACAACAATATATTTTTTATTCTTTTGTATATAAAAAAGCCAGTTTTATGTGAGTGCAGAACTGAGGATATTTTCAATTTTTTGATTTTTTTTAACGATATGCAAGTACGCTTATCTCATTACACTAGCATACAAAAGTGTTCTTTCTTGGAGTTTTGAACCATGTGATTCGTGTTTTTCATAGTTAAAGAATGCATCATCATCAGGAATTTTCAAATAAATTAAACAAATCCCTTAATATTTTGAGTGTTAATAACATTTACTTGCTTACTTATAACTTCTCCGTGTCAAAGATTTTTGAAATTATCAAGAAGAAAAATTCACCTAGATTCAGCGCCCAGTGATTATTTCATTTCTTGTCTTATCTAAAGCAAGGTACTATTCACACAATAATGGGAAAACAACGTCCAAAAGAGGATGTGATGATTTTGGACATGAATTCTGTTCATCTGGGTTAAGCGAATTGGTCTAGTTCGGGTAAATTCTTGAAGACATCTTTTGGTAGAAAAGGGAGTGGTCAGCATTTCTTTTAACTTATTTGTGTATATTTTATTAATAGTTTTATTACTTTCATATCATTTCTTTGGATCTGCTTACGTAAAGGGATTTACTCCTTTTATAATATCTAAAAACTGCTCACACATAAATTTTGCACATGCAAAAGAAATAAAAAAAACCTCTCTAAAATTCAAAACTATATTTTCGACAATTTAACATTTCTTTGACATTTTAAAAATAATATCGTTTTAGATTATTCAGTTATACTTTGTATTTGTATTTTACAAGTTACATAAAGTGGTTGTTTCTTTCGTTACAGTTGAGATCATGTGTACGTCTTTTTTTTTTTTTTTAATTATTATTGGTCTGCGAGTGAAACAAATAATCGTTTTCACCCATAATGTTGAATATACAATTTTGTCCACCCATCCAAAACAAGTAAATTTGTCTGTGGAATGAGCTCTTCTGTGAGCAGTTGGAAAGAAAATTTTATCCAATATCTTAGTTTGATTGGTTTTATATATTATTGGAGATTTGTCTCTATCAATACCACGAATAAAAAATAAATACTTATGAATCCTTATGAATACTTATGTAAAGATAAATTTACTTCATGTTTCATGTCAAGCAATTAAATATTAATATTTGATTGTTTATGCAAGCAATAAATAAATCATAACATCCAATTTATGGTTAGTTTAAATGGGCAAGGACGATTTAAATGTCTTTTATTTGTTATACTTTTTTTGACTATTTTCGTAATATACATTTAAACACCTTCTATTGATTTTATTTTTTTATTCACCAGTTAACCGTTTAATTCCAGGTTATCGCCACATTCATCTCGAAGATACAAGAGGACTACGCTTAGAACGTTCTACATTGTTTATTCACTTGCAAATGAAACAAGTAGTCCAGCGCTCAAAATTATAAACTAATCGAAAAAAATGAGCCAACTTCTAAGTGGAAGAGACATCAGCATTAATATTCTATAGTCATTTTTTTCGATGATAAATATGTGGAATCTGGTACAATCGCCAATTTGTTTTATTATTATCTAATGCATAACATAGTTCCGAAGCAAGGCAATATGATGACGTCATGCAGCGAAGATAGGTGTATTTCTTTACGGAACATTTTACGCCAATGATGCCAAAATTAACATTTCATGGTGATATTTTTGGTCAGAATCGTATCATTTTCTACATGTTTACATCTTTCATTATATTTTCCAAACTGTACAGAGAAATATCTTTATATAGGTCATACTAATCATCCATTTAGAAATAAAAATTAAAGTCATAATAAACTCAGGGATGTGAAAGGACCAAAAAAAAATAATAATGATGTAATTATCGTTTTTCCCTGAAAAATAAAAAAAAAATAATTTCATCATTTTGGAAATTGAATTTTGACCAGGAATTAGTAAATAAATTAAAATTGTGTAATTAAAATAAATAAATTACTAAAAATCAAATGAATAAAATTTACTATTAAAATACACATATTAAAATTACATATTTACCTCATTAATTTTAAACTATAATTTTCGGAATTATTTAATGAAAAAAATAATATTTTTATAGAAATAAAGAATATAGAAGTAAAAATGGAAATTTATTCAAATTAATTTTAAATAATTATATAGTTTATTGTACTATTAAAATGTAAAACAGCATTAATATTTCATCTTTTTAATTAAACATTTGAAAAGTTATAAATATAGAAAGTTTAAAATTTGTGCATTAAGGTATATACTAGATTTTTAGGGCAAAAACTTTCCCTTTTATCTGTTTAACAACAGTTTTTTTTATCTATTTTTATTGACCTAATTCATATCTTTATATTTTATTATAAGAATGTTATACATTTTATCTCTAAATAAAAATATTCAAAATTGTTATCACATATATTAACTTACATCACATTATATACATTTTTTTAGACAAAAATAAAGTTTCTCACATTTTTAGAAAATAATAACTGTGATTTGATTTATTTTCCGAGAAAAATTAAGTGAGAAGTTTCTTTATTTTTTTTTATCGTATTTAAAATTAAATGAGTAAAAAACTAGTCGATGTATATTTTGTTTTGATAAAGATGTAATTTTCTTCTATATTCTGTGTGCAACGCTAAGCAATTCATTTTGTATGTTATGTGATTTTTTTTATCACCTTTTTGTGTTGTTTGTTTTGATAGTAAGATCACATTTTGATGTTGTTTAATGTTATCAAAAATATAAATAAAATTTTAACTGAATAAAACTGTCTCATTATTGAAATTTGCCTTGATTTTTTTTTTAACACAGAATGCACTTTTTTACAGTCTTTTAAATTTATTGCTTTTAAAAAATAAAATGAAATGTTATGATCGTTTAATATTTGATTAAAAAGAGTGGATGAAAAATAATTTTATTAAAAAAATGATTTTTCATACAAAAATCTATGAATAATATATTTTTAGAGTCTAAGCTTTTGTCTGTATATTATGTGGATCTTTGAAGAGAAAATTAATAGCTCAGTTATTGATTTCGTCTCTTTACGTAATAGGAAATTAAAACGGTTGTCAATGTCTATTGATTTCCACCACAAAAAAAAGAAGAAGAAGAAGAAAAGATAATAATAAATAAAAAATTAAAATAAAAAGTAAAATTAAAAAAAAAATTACGCATAAGATAATGCATTGCTATATAATATTGTATAAAAAAAAACGTAATTTAAGTCTTTTCCATAATAATTGTAATTGAATTTGTGGATATTCCTTCAAATTAGAGCCAAGAACTGTACATGATGGCTGTTTTTATTTGGCGCGATTACACGTACAATTTGTTGTAGTTTCGAACTTTTCTTTTATGGCGAACACAGAACTTTTTATTACTTTTTCAAGTTATATTATATAATTATATTTCCTCCATTTTTTTTAAATGCTTATATATTTTAAGACGTGATAAATTCTAGTATAAGTCAAGAAATAGTTGGCTTTGAATTATTTTTTAGATTTCATGTTTGTATTTCATTCAATCATTTTTTAGTCAACATCTAATTTCGTTTGGCGACTTGAAAGCAGATGTGTCGCCAAGAAAAGCAATTTGGCGTCAATTCGCTCAGTTTGTTGAATATTTTCCAGATTTGAGAATGATCTATACGAGATAAGGCTTGACGTGGCCTGTGATAGAACAGCATTTTTCTGAGTGAAAGGTCAAGTGTTCGATTCCTGCTTTTGTTGAACTACGAAAGATGGATGCCCCTTCCAAGGACGTGGGAAAAATTTGTTAGCTTTTCTCATGCACATCGGCGGCGATGACAAACCTTAAAAATATTCACCCACACAATCAGTTCTAATTTAATGATTTAAGAAATTTGAATACATCTAGCCTTGTTGGCAAGGATAAATTTTCCTTCCATGTCTGAAAAAAATGAAAAGACCATTGTTAAATATATCTGAAATTGTTAATAAAAACTGTGAGTTTCAGAAAAAAAGATCTCTTAAGTATAATTCAGATTTCATGTATAAGCTTATTATTTCTTATTAATGCGTTGTTATATTTCTCGGATAAATTATGACGTAACAATCGTATTATGTTCCTATAAAATGAATTCCCATTTTTTGGCCTAACTGCTTTCATCTCAGCCTTTCATGAGTTCGATTCTCATCTCAGGAGTTGATGTTTTAAGAAATTTGATAATCATTTAAAATTTAAGTAAAAATTCAATTAGATTGTAAAGAAAAATTACTCTCAATCAAATCAAATCCATTTGTACTATTGAAAAAGAAATGTTTGTTTTCCAGTATCATCGAAAAACTATTTTATAAATTTACAAAGGATTGTTGAGTATATTAGTGAAATCAATAATATTTATTTATATTAATTAAGATATTGCGTCAATATCTTTTTTTTTTTTTTTTTTTTTTTTTTTTGATATCTCATTTCAAATTCTTCTAAAAGAGTAAATGTAATAAAAAAAATAAAAATTTCAATTTCATTCTTTTAAAGTTTACTGTGTTTTTATCACAATGAATATTAATAATTAAAAAAAGAGAAACAGTTGGTTTTCAAGAATGTTTGTGATCAAAAGTTTCCATCTTTCCTGATATTCTTTTAATTTTTAATCTTTTATGGTTTTTTCGGTTGTCCATAATTTTATTATTCTTTTTAAAAATAA
>JAPDSC010110733.1:0-23018 GCA_026290005.1 Latrodectus geometricus | reverse complement strand
GCAGTTAAGTCTTTAGTTTATCGGTGAAACGAATCTCAATTAAGAATCGTAAAATGTAGTTTAGGTGCTTTGTTGAAGTAGACATAAGTTGCGTTTTTTTTGAAGGCACAGGAAGCTTTTGACCAGTTTAGATGACTGTTTTCGAATAAACGCCTGAAGGCATTTTACCTCTGCCAATAACTCGTGATTATAAATAGACTAAACTCTTTTTTAAAAAGTTTTACTAAAATAAAGGTGATTGTATGACTGCAGAACTGAAACCACCAACAATGAAGTCACTAGCGAATATCAGAACTTTTGTAAGAAATCCAGAAAAAATATATTCCGTTACCTAATTCCATTGAAGGAGATTTTTCATAAGATTTCATTTGTCATTCAATTTTCTATTTATTTTTTGAAACAGACAATAAATTGAAATGTTTATGGTATTACATTTATGAAATACCGTAAAAAATATTTAAGCCGAAAAAAACACCATAAAAATAAGCTATTTTGTATGCATTTGTAAAATTTGAAATACAATCTAAGCATTGCGAGAGATTCCATCCAAAGAATTCTGATCCTAGAAAACATAAAAATTCTATAGGCAGAAAAATGTATTTGAAAGAGCAAGACCCATTTAGATGTTAAAATAACTTTTTTAGGTGTTTCAGGAACGTGACAGTGCAATAGTCGAAGTATGATCCACGAAGAGCTTCACGAGTCACTGCATCGATTTCTTTGGAATCTGCAGTATAAGGCTTGCATTGCGTTCTTATATTGCTACATTAACACAAATAAGACTTGATGATTTTCATTCTGTACATAATAAGTGTTTTATTTTATTCATTTATTTTTTAATTTGACAATTAACACAAATATAATTCCTTTAAATGAATAGTGCAATATTAAAAACTATTTTTAATTGCTTTGTGGCTCCTAAAATATTCACACAGTAGAATCCTTGTTAAAGACCACGTGTAAGGGATGTACACTTTGAGAGATCACGTAACAATTATTATTAAGCAATGTTGTTGTTACATATGACACTTAACGAAGCCAGGGTCTCGCGTCAGGGACTGGTGGAATGATGTCAGAAAGATCGTCTTCCGTTTTTGAGTAGAGCACCCCTAAACGAAGGTGGAAGTATTATTTTGGCTAATAAATGGAAGCACCCTATCTGGGTCTTCCGATTTAGAGAGTGAAGCCAGAGAAGACCCATGGTCTTGCTCCAACCACCCCCAGAGGTTATTACTTTGGAATGGGAACATGGAGGACACTGCAACTCGACATATTTTACGTGCCCTAGTCGCCTTAAGTGAACAAGACGCATCTTCGGCTAAATCGAGATTCGAACTACCTCCCGATAACGAAAACGACGCCCTAACGAATCAGGCCACCACGGCCCTATTCTCAATCAACTGATGATGTCAATCAAGGCCAGAACCTCGAAATGAAGAATCAGGCCCAAGTAGCTAAGTTGGACCACTTTCTAGTTGCTTGAATCTAAATAGACAACGGAGGGTTTTGCACTTAAATTTCAAACGCAGCGGCCATTTGTGTGACAGATTATATTTTTATGCAGATATTGATATCCAGGCAGGTCTCAATTAAAATGCCTGCTAAAAAGAAATAAGCAAACGGTGACCATCGTGTCAATTCTCATTTCTTATCGCATACATTTCTAAACTTTGTTACATAAATTTTACTTTTCGAAGAGTGACCAGTTCGAGAAAAGTCATTAAATTTCTTACAATAAATTTTCTCCATCACACATCAGACCTCTATGACTAGGAATGAAATTTTTGCGGTGAGTGGGGGATACTCAGTGTATACATAAATATATTTCCGCCGATGATCTCTTTCTGCTCATGATCAGCTGATGCAGATGGAAAAAGTGGTTCATTCAAATGTATCTAAGACCTGTAAACCTTAGATTTCGGATGTATGGTTGCGTGTTTGTTCCTTTAACTGCAACTTCGACTGGATACGTCACCATTGTAGGTCTATATCGACAAGCACTCGATTTATGACACATCACAACATAAGCTACATTTAGATACAGGGAAATTAGAATACTGAAACAACAGGTCCTTCTACATTAACATGAATAAAATAAAAATATCTGTTCAATATCTCATTTATAAAGAAGAAATGCTGGGACTTCATTTTTTCAATCTTTACTTGAAATTCAAAGTTTTCTCTCTAACAGACAAAAGTTAGACATTCCCAAATTTATATTTTTCATAATTTTTCTAACTTTTTTATTTCACTTTTGTTGAAACAATTGTGAACTATATTGTTGTTTCATACATAACAACTAATACTCCCTATTTTAAGTGTTGCGTTTCTTCAACTGCTTGTGTCAATAATTTTAACTATAAAAATATCAAATAAGTTAGTAAATAAATCATTAAAATTGTATAAATGACATTTTTATACTCATACATTGTAAATATTTTTTGCTGTCAAAACTGTTTAAAATTAGAACTGAGTAATAGGGATTACAAACAAATGAATTTGCGAAACAAGTATTTCATAGCAGTATCTTTGATTTTCCCAGCAACATTATTAAAACTAAATTAGATTTATAAAAAGAAAACCTAGAAAAGTGATTTGAGAAAAGAATAACATAAACAATATAAATATGTTTTCTTTCAACTTATGCATGTTTTTTACAGAAGGTTTGTCACATTTTTTCCCCAATAACGTAGGATGCTTTAAACGAAAAAAGTTTCTTCATTTACTGTCTTAATGGATAACAACGTTTATTTTAGTTCTACATTGCCATTAGAAAAAAATTGTTTCATTAATATTGGATTGAGAAGTATACAATATTTTAAAAATTATTTATTTTATTACAGAAATGCATTCTTTATTCCAACGACTTTTAAGGATGATTTGCTTTTTCGAGCAATTTGTAATTAAATTAGTAAATAACGGTTAAAGAAAATTCACAGCTGCCTTCACTAATGTATGCCTTGTATTCATTTTACAATCAGTATCAACAATTGCTTAGCTTTTTTAAACCTACGATTTTTTTTTAAGATTAAGGTAATGAATAGAAATATATGCATTTTAAAAAACCAACCAAATAATAATTTATATTAGATTCATTTAAAATATTATACAATGTAAATATTTTGTTTAAATATAAAGTTTGACTTAGAAACCGTTTTATTTTATTTGGTATACAATCACCATTAGAGAAAAAATATTAAAAGAGTAGAAAAGAAATTTAATTTCATAGTTGAAGAATGTAATTTAATAAAAATATTACATTATGATGTTTTGAATATTATTTCATTTGAATTTGATAAAGAAAAAGCTATCATAATTTTCTATAAATATGAGTTCAAACGGTGTAGTTGCCAAAAATGGTTTACTTTACATGAGTTGGGCTCTACTAGCTGAGCTATCGCCTTTGCGATTGGAATTCTTCCCATCAACAATCGTGGCGTTTCCTTATTACATGACAGTGAACTCTATTTATAGTTCATTCATAGAAAAATATAAGTCTGGTCTGGGTTCGAGTCCCCGTTCGGGCATGCATGTACTTTCTTTCTCTCCTTTCTTTGTATAAATGGGTTGTGAATGGTTTCCAACCCTACAAATGGGTACCTATAGCATTTGTGTACTGAGGAAGTCGGACACCACACCAAATTATGGTATAGTTCGTAAATTGGAGCCTATGATGTCAGCCTGGCTGGTATAAGACAACATTTCATTTGAATAAATCATTTTTCTACAAAACGTAAAACCTGATCAAAATTATTCTTAAGATTCATTCCCAAAGATAATCATAGATGCTTAAGAATACAGTGATAAATTTTTCATACTTAAAATGCGTTAACACACTCCTCTTTATAATAATTAAATATTTAAATAATAGTTTCGCTATTCAAACCATAATCACGTCGTTTCAGAATGGAGCATCATTATTTCGAGGACTTTAATATGGAAGACGACGCCTTCAGGTAACATTAGTCTTTTATCACTATTTGGCATCATGACAAAGATGAGAAAACCTGTGCAATGCTTTTCTTAAAAACTTTTTTTGCCAATAACAATTACTTTCGAGCATCTGAGAGTAGGAAGAGCACGCTTCTCCATGTTGTTTTGTTCTGCATCTCTCCTGATCACGTGACACCGAGCAAAAGGAGAGCGGTGCTGGAAGAAAGGTCTTTAAATAATTAACGAATCTTTGTAACCAGTATTTATCGAGATCAAAGTGGCAACGCCCTTTTCTCCCTTTGGCTCCACCCTGCAGCGTCCTTTCACAGGAGCACACACCCTCGCAGATAAGAACTTCCACAAGACATCATAAATCAGGAGCCTCCAAATTCGTTTTTTAACCCATCAATTATGGATGTGTTCTCAAAAGGGAAAATGATAACCAACTTAGTATATTCAAATAATGTATGCTTACTATGTCTTACCATAGCCACCGGTAGATACCCTGTCATAAACATCCCATCCCTGGAATTGTTGGAGAAAACTTCAGAGAGGGCCTTTCATTATAATATTGGATACGATACACTTTTGCTTTTGATACATCTTGCCAAATGCATTAAAGTAGCATAAATTGTCTGTTTTTAGTTGGTTATATATTGAACTGTCCATGATTGTTTTTCTTACACCATCGTTAAACCAAACCTAATGTATCTTTTTAAATTCCACATCACGTCATTACAATCAGTAGCAAGAAATGTTCATTTTTGTTAGTAAGTCAAAAGATGCTTTAAAAAGTTTAATTAAGAGACCAGTGTTCTTAGTAATTTTGGCACGTTATATGAATTTTTTAACTAAATATCTACGTAACAGCTTAAGAAATCTTCTGAAAAGGATGCTAATTAATCAATTAATAGAATAGTTTTATCCTAATTTGTGATAGAAATCATAAAAAATAACCTTTGGGACATAAAAATAAGCGCCAATGAGTCTCGTAACAAAGATAATCTTGATATTTTCTCCATATGATTAAATGGATTTCAACTTAAGTAACGTTTTTAATTTCACTCATTTTTGTGTTCTCGTGGGTGATAATTTTCACAGGAATTTCCAACTGACTAAACTGTCGCACTTGTTTTCATTTCTGTTCGTACTTGAAAAGGGGGGGGGGGATTATCCAACGTGATGCAATGTGTAACTGACAGTAAGACGTTTTAAACTTTCAGTTAATTGACTGCCAATATAATTTATATATTGGAGAATCCTTAGTCATATATTGCTCCATTAAATAAATGCTAATACCAAAATTTATCTTCCATTTGTAATCAGGAAATTTTTAAAACGTAAGCATTTTATGATAAGAAATAATATGTACAGCGTCACAGTAGAAATCTATTGTCCACCATGAAATTATAAATTACTCGCTAATCGGAAGTGAATCTGAGTTCTGCTTGACTGCTAACGATAGTAATAAATCAATAAGCATATAATTTTAAAATCAAGTTATTTTTTTGAAACAAGTCCCATAAACTTATATTTGCTTGAAAAGTGCTCGTAATAATCGAATTATACTAAATATGACGGCTAAAATGGACATTACGGTCACAGGTAGCCAAGTGCAAAAAGTAGCTAAATGTGGTAAAATTTGGTGATCTTTTTCCGACGCAAGAAAAGTTCACCAAATACACACACTTAAGCGCTAAAAATAGAGGTTGGTATTGATGAATTATTTTAATGGAGTGAAATCATCAATAGATACTTGACAAGTGCCTAATATTAACTCCCTCGGAGCAATTTTGTCACATTTGGCGATAATTAACATTTTTTTGGCAACCCATTTTTTTGCACAGGCAATATTTTTCAATATTCTGTTTTTTTTTTTATTTTTAATCTCGCTTCTGTAAAATGGCGAGATTTTTGACGAGATTTTGTAAAAGTCGCCAAGAGTGACCGTACAGTAAATTTTTATCCATTATTTTTGTAGTAAATGTGGTGGATAAAGGAAACTGGTCAAAAGAAAGGACCTCAGTGACAAAGTGTGAATGGAATGCTTAACGAATGATAATAATAAGCATGATGTGAAAAGAATCGTACGAAAGAGGGCTCCATGGGGCGATAGTTTGTGTGATGAAATGCAAATGCTCTATATGTAGGTGAAAGATTGTTCCAATAAAGTTATATGGAATGAGCTGAATGTTTCAAATAATACTGTGATTGGTTGATAATGATTTTTTCGCAAGGTATACGTAGAAGTCTGCTTGAAAATGAATGAAATGATCCGAGGAACATGTGATTGTGGAAAGTGATGAAATCAAGTTTGGTAGGCGTAAGTTTAATATAAAGAAAATTGATGGAAGATATCCGACATCCACCAACTTTTTGGAATTCGAAGAGAATCGAGCAAATGTTTTATGAAAGTAGTTAAATGTAGAACGAAAGAAGTGTTTCTGCAAATTTTGAAAGAGAATGTTAAGCCTTTATTGGATTTTATTATTAAATAGAGACTATAATTGAATTATAGTCTCCATTTCAAGGGCTCTGTTTGAGGTACTCATACAAACACTATTAAAGGGAAGTGCTATAAAGAGAGTTTTGAGGATCAGTTTGATCCCTACCTTGTTGAGTGTTTAGGCTAAAAAAAAAGCACATCACATTCAGTGAAATCTTTCAGGATTTCATTTTCAGTATAATCTAAATTTATTCATTAAAAAATCACGACAATATTATAGAAGGAGACGGAAGGTAAGAATTTTATTCTAATCCTTTTTCACAGGCATAGAATTGTATTTTAAGTATTTAAATTTTCGATTATAAACGTATAGCTACAAAATTATTCCATATTCCAAATTTTTGAATATTCTGTTCTGTAATATTATCCCATTAATCTCCTATTAAACCCATTAAATGAATGTATTTTTAATGATTATATTTTAAAAAATTATTCTAGATTTCTTTTCTTAATTTAATTTACTAGCCATAGCAGGAATTCTTAAACTTCAGGAATTGCATTAAACGATATATTTGTATAAATGATATTTTTTTACCTAAATTAAAGACTTCTATTTTCCAGTGCAAGTGTTCGGTGGGAAAATATTGCCTAAAATCGTCGAAGAAAAGTTATAGTTTCATATTCTAATAGTAACTTGTAGAATTATATCTAAAATCATTGAGTTTTTAAAAATTATTTTATTGAATATATATCTAATTACAAAGTTTCATCTACGAATTCCCTAATACATTTTATTTACTTTTAAGGAGAGGTTATTAGATGTTATTTTCATTAAGATAATAAATTCTATTTTTTTATAATTTACAGTATTTCTGATACTTTATTTCTTTTCTTGTAGAATATTTCCTTTAACTTTTACTTTAAAATGTTTTCAAAAATAAACAATTGGACTGTTTGCGATTTTCTTCATTTGCAAATAAAATCAGATGATAATTTAGATGAAAGATTACATACTTATGATTTACATATCCTCACTAGAAAAAGATTTTTGCTTAATCGGTCATTTCACATATTTTATTAAGAAACCAAACGTATTTTTCTAGATTAAAAAATATTATACATGTGTTTATTAAAATTGTTAAGCATTCATAAGTTTTTTTTAAGAATCCAATATAATTTATGAAGGGCCATCAAAAATGCCAGGATAAGTAGAAAAGAAAATGCGCAGTCTAAACTGCTCTGAATCTCAGTCATGTCTACATCAAACATGTTTAATTTGGAGAGGCGTTAATAAACATCCAATAAGTTTTGCTTTCTTCGCGTTGCATTTTGATGACTGGTCAATTAAAAATTTGTCAAATCATTTGTTTCGATAAATTACAAAGAAATAATGTAATAAATTCATTTTTCCAGGATGGAACATTTGTGATGACAACCGATGGAGGGTCAACCATGGCAAAATGCTGGAGACGCAATGAAGAACACAAAGGTTATTAGACATATTTAGTACATTTTTCTGAAACAAGTTTTTCAGGATAAGAGATCTTCCATGGTAAATCAATAAGTTTTAGATCTGATTTTTCAAATTTTAAATAAACTTTTGAGGAAAATTCTAATGGGTGATACAAATCAAGATTTGTATATTTTTACCTCTTTGGGTTAAGTTAAAAATAATTTTTTGAAAAGTTATTAATATTCAACTAGCATAAAATTAATTTTTAAGTTCCATATTAATTAGAAAAATGTTCCATATTAATTAGAAATTTCATAAGTTTATTTTAATAAGAGCAACTTAAAAGTTTGCTTACTGAAATAGTTTCCAAATGCAAAATAAATTTTAATAAAAATGGAAATTGTGGAAAATTTTAAATTTCAGATCTAGGAAAACTGTATGAATCATTTTATTGATAAATATATCTAATACTAATTATTGAGTGCAGATAAAATCGTCATTTTTGCCCAATAATGAAAAATTGGCTTAAGTGTTTTCGCAAAAGCAGGGAGCTAACTTATAGTTTCAAATATAATTTTTTGTACGATAAAATGCTCGCTTTCATGTAGCTCTTATTCTATGCATCAGCTTTAAAAACATTTTTTTATTTTTTGAAAAACAAATAAAATCTTTTTTTAAATTTTATCGATAATTTTTTATAAAACTTAAATTTGTGAAACTTCTTTTAACGGAAGGAAAAAGTAGCTAGGAAAACTCGAAGTTAATAAAGTTCCTAGTTAAAAATTCTAGCGAATTTTGAAATTTTTAAAAATTGATTACCTTAACCAGTAATATTCTTTACATGCAGGATCAATTACTTAATTATAAAATAAAGTCACTGATTAGTTCAGTACCCAAAAAATTTTGATGTCAGCAAGAAAATTTCAAAACTTCTTTTTCATGTAAAAATTTATGAATAAAATTTATTTTCTTACTAATCTGGGCACATCAAAAGTGGGGTGCTTTTAACAAGAATTTAAGCTCTATTAATGTAATTTCCTTTGTAAACATTCTAATTATGTGTTGAAGTAACTAAAAACTGCATATTTTCAAAAATTTAAGTAAGAAATATCAATAATCAATATTAAAAAGGAACATAATATTTGCCGCACGTTGTATAAAATAAAGTAAGAAGGCGTTTCTGTTTTGTATGGATTTTGTATCGAGTTAATGAAATTTTTTGTCGAAGTGCACTGATGTTATTTTTAAAGACTGCCGACAATTTTAATTGTATTTGTGAGTGATCCGAATGATTTTCAGTTTTAATATAATTGGATATGAAAAACGCAGTTTAATCAATTCTCATCTTTTCGACAATGATAAGCTGATAAAAAGTTATAAAACTTTTTTTATCAGCCGGATTTTAATGCATTAATAAGGAATATTTTTATTTGAAGATGCTACTATTAGTAAAAATTAAATTTACTATAAATATCATAAAATTTAAAATTCCCTTGAATCATATATATTATTAAAGGTTTCGTTCGTCGCTCAACGATAATTTTTTGCACGAGATGGCTGATTAGAGCGGGACCTACGATTTAAAGTGGATTCCAAACTACTACAAACAGCCAAATCCAAGGTGGGATTTGAACCCACGAGCCGTTGAATCGAAGATTAAAGCGCTAACTATTCTGCTACCAGCTGGGTTATGCCATTACTTTATTTTAATTTTTGTTTGTTACCCTAAGTCCCTTACTATAGAAATACTATAATAACTACATTTAAAAAAATCAGAATTGCTAAATATTGATAAGATAAAAGCTCTAAAAAAAGTATTTTGTTAAAGAGTACTTTATTTTAATGAATACCACTAAACACACATTCCAAATTTTCTTTAAACATGCAACAACATGTAAATTAATCCAAAGTCTTTGACTGCATGTCTAAATATTAAGCAAGATTTATGCTAAAATAAAATGTACATTTATTCGAGAAAATCATAAATTTGAAATTCGACAAAAACAAAATCGATATTTTTTCAATAAGTTTCTAAAATCAATAATTTAATATTTTTTTAACTGTCATTTCTAGCTACTATTGAATAATAGTACAAGGAAAATTCTGCGCCAGATTTCAAAGTGTTGTCAATTTTACTTAATTTTTTTGACTGACACATTTCCAACAAAGGGATCGAAAAGTATTCTATGATTTTTTAATGTCCTCGCAAGAAAAAAACCGGACTTGTATCGAGAAACCGAGACTGCTTAATTTTGCAGTTAAATCATAGAATTTTTGGTTAAATTGTCTGTTAAAATAGTAAATATTTAGGGTGTTAGGTGAAATTGTACAAATCATAATGAAATCAATAAAAAAACTATAATATAATTGTATTTAGATTTCACCTGTACTTAGATCCAGTCGAATACACTCCAGAATTGGTGGGTGGTTATAAAAGTTTGAAAACAATATAAACTTGAAGAATAGGATCTGTCTCTGGAGAGTCACCGTGTAATAAGATCAAATGTGAAGTTGGAGTAATTGTAACACTATTTTGGAGATTTTTTAATATGATGAAAATATTTCTAGATGCTCCAGGTGATATCATCCTAGTATTTCCGAGACAGAGATAGGAACATTTGATGTAGTTCCGCTGCAGTTCTTTTATATGCTGTCCGAATGAACTTATTACATATGCGTTTAGCAATGCACCAAAGACGTTTCTTTTGCCCCAAGAGACATCTAGAAGACCTCCGATAAGATTCTGGGATCATTGAAACTTCTGAAGCTTATTATTGCAAAAATAGATTCAATTGATTGAAGATTAGACATTTCAGGATGAGTATAGATGGAAGCCAAAAATCCGATTCGTGTTCTGCTTGTGCTCAATAGCTATAAAGGCCAAAACAATCCGGATGAATATCAATAATAAGTGATCTGGTGATGCAAAGATTGAGTGAAGGCTTAGACTGTAATGGGTTGGAATTTGAGGAGGCAGCAATTCTCCTCCTGAATCCATTCAAGAAGATTATTTGCGTTGTTAGAGCAGCTTCCTAATGATGTATTTCTCTGATGAGGATATAAGGAGGTTGAATCCTTTGAATTATTTAATGAATCTACCTGGTGGAATATAAATATTGATAATCGAAATTGTTGCCACAGTGATATTGACAGCTAGGAGTTCTCTGCCATCATCTGACAGACGGGTGTGTGAAAATTGACTTGCTGAAATGAATTTACTAATTGCTGATAGAACATTACCACCTCGGCTAACTTCTTTATCTTGACGAAAGATTATTTTGTTAAATAAGGATATCTTGTAAAATTTTCTTAGCCAAGTTTCTTGTATTGCAATAACATCTGCAGCGTTAAAATATTGAAGTTTCATGTGTGGGTGCTTATTGAGCATTCCATGAAACTAATGAGAATAGTAACTATTATTACGATTAAATTTGGACTTCTAAGGGATAGTGCACCCAGACTAGAAGTTGTGTATCCACTGTGTTAGGAAAGCTTATTCCAAAATCATATTATATCCAAGTCTAAATTTAGCATTTTCAGTTATATCTTCTTGAACTTCAAAAGAATTACTAAAATTAAGCAGAGAGTTTACAAGTAAAATTGGATTGAATTGAATATCATTCAATTGGTTGAATGCTTTTCCTGGTTTTCCTTTAAGCAGGGGAAGATGAATGACTTCTAATTTCAAAAATTTTGTTGACAGTTTCCTCAAATGTCAGGAAAATGGAACTAAGAATAGCTTCTTGTTGGGCTAGAATAGCTGAGACATTGTCGACTGACTCTTCAAATTTCGTATGAATTGAGGTGACTATATCATTCATTTTTGCATGAGTAATTTCTGATGGTTGATTAGACTTGACAATAGTAGCAAAATCGGTTTTAGAACTTTTAAATAGTCTTCTTGCTTCGATAGAAGTCAGATCGTTTATTGTTTTAAATTTTAAAAACTGGGTTTTTTCCTCACGAGATGGATATTCGGAAGAGTGAGATCCTTTGCAGTTTACGCAACATCAGCAGAACAAGGATCACTATTGTGATGTGAACCACACAAATCAGATTGATCTTACATTTTTTGTCGTATGTGTGAATTAAAGCTCGTCAATGCGGAGTATGCCTTAATCTACAAAAATCTTCAAATTTACAATAGATAGAATCCCATCGCAAATTAAAGTTTTTTATGTCCATACTTTCTTACCAAGATAGTTTCTGAAAGTTCTGTTGGTTTCTTTTAATTGAAACGTTTGATTTGAGATATAGTAAGGCCGTTATTTTAAATTTCTCACGCTAGATTTTCTAGACTTTCATCAATCGATATGAAAGGTATAATGAGTTTCGTAGTGAACTGTTCAATTTGTGTATTGCAGATACGTTCAATATTTTTTCTATTCTACAAACTTCTGTTGGAATCTTATAATCACTTGTACTAATAATTTCTTAGCCGGTTGTGGTATGTCATACTTCTTCTATGACATTCTTCTTGGAAATAGTATTTAAATGTCCAGATTTTAATTGTGAAGGCCGCTTAGGAATAAAAGCATATTTTGATATAGAACATGAAAATACTGTGAAACTTGAAACTCCGGTTTCTAGCTAGAGCTGCAGTATCATCATAGTCTATTAGAGAATTTGTTGTGTATTTAGGTATGCGATATTCACAGTCTATAAAGGGTGTATCGTTGTGCAAGGCTGTCATAGTGAATAAACCATCGTGTACGTTTTGAAGAAACAAATTTAAAACCTTATTGGAATTCTCAAATTTCTAAAATTAAAATAAATAAAGATAACTGTGCTTAATCTTTTTCAATGCAAATAAAAATTCAAAGAAATAAGTATGTACCGCCTTAGGTGAAGTTCTTCTCTAAAATTTAAAATAAACTCCAATACAACAAATTTAAGTTTTCAGTGTTTGTTTATTATTCCACAAAACTTAAACGAGTTCCACGACATGTGAATAATTCCGTACTTTTGTCTAATCCCATTTTTACTAATCAGCTGTCAAGTGGTTTCGTTGAGTTGCCAATACTACTAGTAGAATGGTAGGAAAATCATATTAAAAACTTTAATTTTTGGACATTTTTTATTTATTGAGTGTTTTGAGCCCCTATTTCATTAGAGTTGCCGATATTTCAATTTGAGCAACTCCCATAGACTTAACATTACGTGACGTCACAGCTTGATTTTCGGCAACTCGGACTCATTGTCCAATGAATGTTGGATATTTCTATTATGTTTGCTATAAAAAAAATTGCTGTTTTATTAGATTTAATAATAGATCGCTTTTCTGGCTAACATGTTTAAGGTTGCCATATTTTACGCAGTAGGTATCCAGATTTCATGATGAATTCCTGTTTGGGAATTTAATTTGAAGCCAAATTTTGATTAGAGTAGGCTTTATTGCTATTTTGTCACTCAATTTTATCGTTTAAAACTTCACATTTAAAATGATGAAAGCTAATCTTTGTCGACGTGAAAAGAAAAAATATCTGGTTGCTAAATGTTTGATTATAAATAAATGTATTCAAAAAGAAAAGAATTTGGCTTCTAAAGAAACAAAATCTTGGTAGTTTCAATAATATAATGAAGGAACCTCTTTTAAAAATAATTTTAAAATACATTTTAGGTATGTATAAGTCTCAATCAGTCATAGTATTATTAATATTTGTATAGTTTAAGGGTTATTTGGAATTTGTAAAATGATTCCAAAATAAAGTTTTTACTAAAATTACACATGATCGCAGTGAAAACAATAAATTTTTCTTTGATTTAATTAAAAGATAATTATTCCTTAAACTTTTCATTATCAATTGTTCAATAATGAGCGAAAGTAAAATTTTTAAATGCAATTTAATTATTTTCTTCTTTGCTGCTTTCATCTAACTATTTCACTCAGAGCAGAGAAAGTGACATGACAAATACTCTAAATACATTTACAATTACTTTTTAAATAGTTTTTTAAGTAATGTCACGAAAATTGTGTGCCATTGTAAAAAAAATTCAATTCTTGTTAAATCTAAAGTTTGTGAATTTAACATAATGTATTTATATTAAATATCTCACATGCACTCATTAACAATAATGAAAACAGATTACTTCTTAAGATGTTACAATGCGGCTAAGTTAAAAGTCATCCACTTCTAAACAGAATAAAAGACCTGATAATTCCAAACGCTTTTGGTATCAATGATCAACCAGACATTGTAGTTATTTCCTAAACCTCAACTTTGCCTCTCTTCATGTATTCATTTACACGCCTTGTTATTCATTACAATTGTATTATGCATTGCTCTTTTAAATCTCTTTAACAATAACAACTTTATTTTCATTTTGAACATTCCTTTGATATTCATTTAGTATTTGGCGTTATACATGTTCCACTCTTATCTATTCTCACCGCTTATTTACAATACCAAAAATGGAATTCTTGTTCGTATTTACAGGATACTTTTACCACGCAAACATTTCTCAAACTTAGCCGTTTTGGAAATGCTTCCACCTTTGGCCCGAAAGCCAATGATCATGACCTTTCTGACGTCATATAAATCCCCCGTTTCTACATTACGCCAACAACTGCAATGTATTTTGAAACCGTCCCACACTCTTTATATACGCTTAACTGCACTGTGCTTCCTATTGTGGTTGGTCATTTAAAATCGACGAAGAAAATACGTGGTGATCCGTTTAATGTGACTGCATTGTGCAGAAGAAAGTCTTATACAATATTAATTAATGATACTGCGTATGTAACATACAGGCAGCCATCTTGGTTTCAAACGTTCTTTCTTTTATCCAAATGGTTACCAACAATTGGCTTTGCAACAAATTCTTCATTTACCAACTATAAGCACATAATTGGCAGAATCTAAGAATTCTTCAGTGTTTGCTGGAAATTACAAGTCAGAAGAAGATCATCACTTATAGAAATTGATAAACTAGCCTTCTTTTTTTATTTCAGTGAAATATTAATACGGGAAATTTTAACATTCTTTTCTTTGAAAACTGAAATCTCTCTGCAATAAAATTGTGTGGTCGCCTACCCTGTCCAGTGGTCAGCGTGCCTAACTGCGGATAGGGAGGTCCTGGGTTGGAATCCCGGTTTAGGCATGGATGTACTTTCTCTTTTTCCTGTCTTTGTCCTTTCTTTCTATGAATGGAATGTGAATGGTTGCCTGCTCTGTAAACGGGTAACTATGGCATGTGTGTTTAATTTAAAAAAAAATAAAAAATCAACTCCAGTGATCCTCTTCAATGTGAGCTACGAACACAATAGCATAGAGCTCCAAAAATGTCCGCCATAATCCACCAACCTAAAATTGTATTAGGAATTGTTTGACAGAATTCCAATTCAAAAAGCATACTATATATATATACTAATTTACACAATTAACATTAAAATGTTATGTAGTTTAAAAAATACATTTAAAACTTATTTTACATAGTAATATCTTTTCCTATACTTGGTAATGTTTAAATCTACCATCTGTAAGATCAACTTGTGAGCAGTTTGCAAGTAAATAAAGTAATTTTTTTAAGAATACAAGGTTATTGTATTGATTTCAACTGTATATATATATATATATATATATATATATATATATATATATATATATATATATATATCCTCCTGCTTCCTTTTTTATTCGCACAAAATTTTAACATTTTGAAAACTATACTTTCCCTGGACTTTAACATTACGTAGAGTGTAGCCAAATGGCAGAAAAAATTTGTAAAGCTCTTAGCATTAAAACTTTTTGTGATGACTATTTATTGATGGAGGTCCACCTTCATGTACCCCAAGAAAACCAATCTGGAAAATTCCCAATCACACACTCCAACAGATGAGTATTCTAAAATACTGCACCCATCGTCATTTGTACAACAACAGATGAAATTTTGTATCCAGTATTTAATCTGAAAGAACCTCCAGTCACAAGGTAGGTTTTAAAAGCCTTAATTTATCAGTTCCTGCACTATTTTTTAAGAAACAGAACTCCTGTATGAAAGTACGACTTTGGCTCATAAAATGGCAACACCACCTGGGTCTTCCAATTTAGAGTTATAAGCCAGAGAAGACTCAAGGCCTGACTCTACCACCCCCAGAGGTATTAATTTGGAATGGGAACATAGAGGACATTGCGACCACGACACATTTTACGTACCCCAGTCACTATTAGTGAATACCACGATTCTTCTGATATGCCGAGATTCGAATTCCCCACCTTTCGGTAACGAGAACAGCACCCTAACCAATCAGTCCACCGCGGCTCCACAACAACAATCTTCAGAGAAAAAAAGAAAAAAAACCTGGGCTGGGCTAGTCACTAACATTGTTACTTGCCACAGCTAATAACAACTGACGTTGTTACTAGTTGAACAATAAGGTGAATATTTTGCTTTTAAATGCACGTCTGTTGCGGTGAATGCTTAAGAGTTTTCCTTTCTTGCAATAAAAGAGTACGGTCCACGAAGTCTTACTCGAAGACAGGAAACGTCTTACAATTGCCTTTGGTCGTTAGCTGTGAAAAAAATGCTTCAAATGATTGGATCACAAAGCAGTGCAGCCTCAGATAGATACAAGAAATTAAAGTCACTTTATTAGTCCCAGAATTATGTACAAATTTATTGTCTGCAGCTAAATTATGTGATAAGTGAAAACGATGGAACTTCGTGTGGATTCAAGTTCAGGTAACGAGAACAACCAGTCACCGCGATCCATGGGCGACATAAGAATGGTTATCTGAAGAGCAAATATTTATTTATTATATAAATATTACTATGATCACTCCCCGCTCATGAGGATAAGGTTTCCTCACCGCTGGCCAATGACGGCCTGGGGGTAAGAAATGTTTGCGTTCATAGCGTTTTGCTAGCTTAAATGATCGATCATATACAGTATTCTGCAGAGGGAATAAAATTTTTTTAGTTTTTTGTTTGCTGACCATTTTTAATGTAATTAAAACTGCATGTAGAGAATTAAAAATATTGTAACATACCGGTGTTTTAAAAAAAATGGTTAGACTATACTTTAGGAGGCCCCTTTGATTCTCGCTAAGTTGTGATCGCGATTGATCGCCAAGCTGGGCAAAACAGAATCGTGTTCTGATTAGTTCAGATTCAGTTGAAGCTCTAATTGGTTTATCGTTTTTAGAATTTTGAAAATCCAATGGACGGTGCGTTATTTTTTAATGTTCAACCATACCTGTTAGCACTGTAATCAGCGCGAACAGGAACGAACAGCACTGTAATCAGTGCTCAACAGGAATGGTGCCAAAAATATCGCCAAGTTCACCAAAAAGCACCCTAAAGTATAGTTTTACGAAAAAAATAGTTAGCATTTTTTTATATGTGTGTGTTCAAAATACACTAAGAATTCTACGGGAACATAAAAATATCAAACAGTTCCCAACACTTAACTTTTTTTGGTGTTATAATGAAGGAAATTTGAAAGATCCAAAAGATGTGTGCGCCTCTCGTTAGGATTGAACCAAAGACCCTCCACAGGCAATTTTTTTTAATCTGGAAAGTGGTCACTTCGATAATCCTGCTTGATTAAATCCTCTGTTCATGAATAAGAAGGAAAAAAGTATACATAACAGTATAAGAGCAGGGTCACAATATTCAGTGGTCAAATCAATCAGAAATTGGTATTCCTTTCTCTTCAAAATTGAATTATTGAAATTGCATATGTTAACAGAGCTGTATAGTTCACTATATTTATTACATTTGCAAACAAAGTCGCCGCCTACTCTGTCAGCGTGTCTGATGGCGGAGATCCTAGGTTCGAATCCAGGTTCCGGCTTTCTCACCTGTCTTTGTCCTTTTCTTGTATGAATGAAGTGGGAAGAGTTACCTACCCAACAATAACTATAGCATGTGTGTTTCATTAAAGAAAAATCCTCTCCAGTTATCCTCTTCAATTTGAGCATGTTAGCATAGAGCTTCAAAAATGTCTGTGATAACCTAACCTAACCAAACGAAGTTTGTTTTTTGACTCAGAGATGGATATTTGTGGTATCTTTCTTGTGACAGTAGTGCAAACAAAATGAAGACCCACTCAACCATCAGGTTAAATGTATTTCTTTTTACGAGGATGACCTTGGAATCTCAGCCGATGGCTATTCTCATCGGTTCGACAAGGAATGGACATCAGCGACGACATTTGCTGTCTTTTACCCAAACGCGGCTGTCTTCAGCTTCACGTGATCCCATTTCCTTTCTGCGTGACTCGAAATAATGCGCTGGACGGAAGACGCATTATCTAAATGACAGGAGGCCATTTAGACACCACGATGCACGCAGTTTCCGCCCCGCACGCACTCCTTTTTTCTTCGGACATACTGAATTAATTAACGTTTATTGATAAAGATAGCAACATGATCAATTTAGATCTTCTTCTGTTTATTTGGACTAAAATGCTTTCTAAATCATTCTTGCTTTTCTCATCATCATAAATTACGACGTTTCTTTTTTTTTTTTTTGTATTTATTCTGAAATTTATTCCTATTTATGTTAAAATGAGGGAGTTAATCATGCATGCATGAAAAATCCAGAAAGTTCTTTAGCAAATTTAAACATAAAGCAAAAATCGAATAAAAATATTAAACTTTCCTTTTCTATAACATGGGCTTATAAAAATATTAAATTTTATTATTACTTTTTTTCACCTGCTTATTTCTACTAACGACTGTAATATATTGTCATTTTGAGCCACAATCAAATATAGAAGTCAACAATTAAGCGTTGGAACTTCTATTAGACATTAATGGCGAAAGAACATTCAACAATAACTTCGAAAGGAGACAAATAATAAGGCAATTTTACAGACTGTTATACTAAACTATTGAAGTAAATATTTTCTAATACAGTTACAGTTAAAAGTGAATGAATTAAATATTATTATAATATTAAAAGGAAAAATAATTAATAACAATTAAAAGAAACAACAAAGTAAATATCATAATTATTAAAATGTAAAAAAGAAGAAGAAATATTTATAAAAGTAATATTTCATTGTAAAAAAATAATGGATCCTAAATAACATGTAAAAAGTCAATGAAGGAAATATAACAGGGCTTTTTTTTGTAATTTTTAGGTCTAATGATGTTTTTTCAAAAGTGAAGCCTTCAAGTTTAATAACGTTTTCTTTTGCGATTTCCAGGGCTATAAAACTAATAAAGTGGACTTCATTGAACATTTTGTTAAATATTAATTTATTTACCTTTTAAATAAAAATGTATTGTGTTTGTAAAAATGTTTAATTAAATAAGTTGAATAGCTTTTAAAAAAAAATCTTACTAAAGCTGAAATTAATTTGGAAAATGGTTGATAATTTGACTCCATTTAGCATTATCCATTTAACAAATTTAGTACCTTTAAAATCGGAGTCTTTCCTTTTGTTATGTTTTTTAAAGTTAGGATCGTTATCTGTAATGTATATGTTGATAGACA
This sequence comes from Latrodectus geometricus, assembly GCA_026290005.1. Classification (NCBI taxonomy): domain Eukaryota; kingdom Metazoa; phylum Arthropoda; class Arachnida; order Araneae; family Theridiidae; genus Latrodectus; species Latrodectus geometricus. The sequence goes on along the minus strand of JAPDSC010110733.1, from coordinate 3,741 downwards.
ATTTATTTATACTGAAATTGTCTGACTTATTAATTTCAATGACTTTTGGTGCATTTCTTTGATTTTATTCGTTGAAAGTTCTAGTTAAGGAATCTAATACCTCAGAAACATTTAACAAAAATTAGAGGCCTTTTATACATCATTCAATTGATTTTATATTTGTTTGATAAATTTTATATACATAGTAATTGGTTTTATTAAGTTTAATTAAGAGTCTATTTAAGTTGTATAAGTCATATGGCTGATATCAACTATTTTATAAAGATTGTAACTTAAACTAAAATTAGATACCCAGTATATATCCTTTCTTTAATATTTGGTTGTGATAAATTTAATATAAAAATTGGATTGATTAATTTAATTAAGAGTCCAATTTGTCATCATCAGACATAATTTAAGAAATATTTTAAAAAGATCAACAATATTTAAACAGAAATTTGATACCACACATATATCATTCATTTGGTATTTGGTTGATAAATTTATATATTAATTAGATTTATTAAATTTAATTAAAATAATTTATTAAGTTTTTATCAAATATTTTATAAAAATCAGTAATTTCTTTAATTACATAACCAAGTGGCAATTAACAAATTTTTAAAGTTGGAGGAATTAAAATTTGTAATGCCATTAGTTTCATTATTAATTTTTACTATCAAAATTTCTTGTTAATTTATATCAATTTTAAAATATTCAAAGTTTTTTTAAATGAAATTTTCAATTGTAATGCCTAGTTTTTGGTATATTGATGAATTGATTATATTTGTAACGAATCTAAATTTAGTTGTATGTATATAAAATTTATGAAAAAAGAATTATTATTTTAAAAGGATTAATTTATATTTTATTATTTATGGTAGAAGTATAAAGATTTCACTTTTGTTAAAAAATGGAGTCGTATAAATTTAATTTTTAGATATTAAATTTTAAAATGGCAAATTTTTTAATATGAAAGAGAAATTTTTATTCTCTCTCTCTCATGCGGATTCTCTCTCTCTTATCAGATGCGGTGTATAAAGAAAGAATGACATAAGAGCCCGTATGATTTCAGTTTTGTTTAAGATTGAGGTAAATCGGGCTGTGTCACGTGATTTGAGAGTTCACCAATCATCACAACCAGAAATTTTGAGTACTCTTCTAATGCATATATCGATGTGTTGACACTATTGGAAGTGGGAATATCGTTAGCTTTGTCAGAACGATAACAAAAAAGTTGTATAAATTTGAAAATCTCTCTGGTCATTTACTCAGATTATCAAAAAAGTGAAAACTTATTAAGGAACTTTATTGAATTTCATTTCTCTTGATACGTGAATCGCCTAATTGTGCAGTTGGTTTCTAAAAGAAAAAATTGATAGTTTAGTTATATAAAATTTATAGTCTATAAATACTAAGCAACAAATTTCATATTATATAATACTGAGCCATAATTACTAAAATATATCCTATAGCATTCATTGCAGTTGAGTGTCACCTAATGTCATTATTTACAGAAATGTTAGATGCTGCTCTTCTCTGGGGCCCAGATGAATCATTCTTAAATATCCTCAATTAGCCTTCTTTGTATATTGTTGTTGTCTTGGGTTGGCAGTGTACGGTGCGCTGCTCCACTATTCCAACTGTACCATATTTTTTTATAACAAGGGTAAATAACATGTGATCACCTTAGAACAAGACAATCACAAAAGCCCATGGGTTTCATGGTTGCGATATTGTTTTCAATGCTGTGTCCTTAATACTTTTCTTGTAACTTGAATTGCAAGAAGGAGATAAACTGATTCTATTTTTCTTACGGTTAAATATAAATCCGTGTTAATCTTTGTAGCCAAGCTATTCCATTAACGATTTTTAACTAAATGAAAAGGAAAATTTTAGACTTATTTATTTTAGACTAAATATTAGACTATATTTTATGCATACATCAATGACACATGTTTTGTTAAGAAAACATTTATCTCTTAGAGAATACAATAACTAATTATATATTTGAAAGTTTTCGTTCAATTTCATTTTTGATTAAATCAATAAATTCCATCATTAGTTTATTTGAAATCAAGAAATTAACAAAATTCACTTCAATGATCCTTTGTGAGATTCTACTCAGGTGAGTTTAAGTAAATTCAAACAAATGTCGATTTGCAGATTACGCGGGCTACAAGTTTACCTTGAAATTGATTTTTGCATCTCCAATCTATTGTTGTATTTTCCCTTTTTGGTGTTCACCTGCATGAATTGCAAAATTTAATGCCAAGTTAGTGTTATATTTCAAAAGTTTCTAATGTGCTTTTTTATCTTTTTCAGAGACGGAGCGAAGAGTCCACGCTAATGACCCAGATTTCAATGCACAATTTAAATATGCCGTAAGTTGTTCAATTACAAACATGATTGAGTGTAACCAGGAATTTCTAAAAAATAGCTCTTATAAGAATCTTTTTTTTTATAATTATTTTTTAACTAAGGATTATCGCGTAAAACTTAATGTATACATATAATATATACCAAAGAAATAAAAATAATATTTTTAATATAAACTAAAGATAAAGAATATTTAACCGCAATTTTACCCAAAATAGTCATATTTTGAATTGTTAAGAAATTTTTTATAATATTTTCTCATAATTAGTAAATGTTAAAATATATGTTTGCATCTAGGAAATTAGTGGTACTGTTTATTTTTCATATACATTTTTTACTTTATTCAGAATAATAATAGAACGTTATATTCTGTATCAATTATTGCTAAATGCATGTGATTTCAATCGAACACACAAAAAAAGCTCTTTTGTTCAGAGATGATTTATTTTTGCTTTTAAATATGCTTTCATTATTCTCTTACACCTATCCCCCGATTTACACGGTACTCGGTTTACACGATTTCACTTTTACATGGTTTTTAAATTTCCACCGGCCTGGAAAGATCCGGGATAGTTGACGAACGTGGTGAGCCCGCGCTAAAATCTTGGCGCGCTTTTAGGGCGCCAGATCGCGTTATTCAACTTTTCAGACGCACCAGACATTTTAAGTTAAATTTTAGGGGTTTTACCATGCCAAAAGGAATTACAAAAAAACAAACGAAAAGAAAAGTTATATCTTTAGGAAGCAAAATTAAAATTTTGTCTACATAATGGAGAAAGAGTAATAGATGTTGCTAAATTTTATTCTATGAATGAAGTTACAATAAGGACAATAAGAAAAAATGAAAGCCCCATTAGAAAAAGTGTAGCAGCTGGATCTTCTATGAGTATGAGCACAACTACATACGTAAGGGATGTTGCAATGGAAAATATGGAAAAAGCATTAATGATATGGCTAGAAGACACCACTCAAAAGCGGATTCCAATTGATAGCAATACAATTACAAATAAGGCTTTAAAGATTTATGAAAAAATTAAGAATCAGTTACCATCTACTTCTTCAGTTGAAAAGAACGTATCTTTTCCTGCAAGCCCTGGTTGGTTTGAAAGATTTAAACGAAGACATTCTTTACATAATCTAAGATTGAAGGGTGAACAAGCATCTGCTGATTCAGATGCAGCGCAACAATATCCGGCAAAATTTGCTGAAATTATAGTCGTTAATTCTTACATTCCTGACCAGGTCTTCAGTGCTGATGAATCCGGGTTATTTGGGAAAAAAATGCCAGAAAGAACCTATTTGCCTAAAACTCACAAATCAGCTAGTGGTTATAAAGCAGCGAAAAGTCGTATAACAGTTCTTTTCTGCTGCAACGCTTTAGGC
>JAPDSC010110730.1:0-11374 GCA_026290005.1 Latrodectus geometricus | reverse complement strand
AAATTAAAAAACATTATTTTCTTCTTGTAAGATAAGACCAAAATTAAGCCCTTCATCAATTAGCAAAATAAATATATTTTAGAAAAAGTATTAATGCTCTTTCAAAATAATAGAAATAATTGCTGTACTTTGGAACTTGAAGAAGTAATTATTCTTAATATTTCTTAATTTGAAATTATGTCTTTGGTAATTGCGTAAGATACTTCGTACAAAATAAAGTAGTGGATAATGTCTCACAGTTAAAAAGAAAACGGTTAATGAATGTTTTCTATTACTATGAGTAAATTGGTTGCAAGTATTTATCTTTAATTGTAAATTGATATATTAAAGTTTCTTGTTCAACAATAATTGTCTATGAAATAAATATTCAGCTTAAAATGTTTTTTAAGAGAAATTAACTATTCAAAATGATCCTTTAATGTTAGAGTTAGAATAAATAATTACTTTTGATAGATTAGCTAGTACATTTTATTCAATCTTCATAATCATACACATCTGAAAATTTGTGCGAAGATAAATTCGACAACGAACTATATTGTTTGCAAATGTCTTTAAAATATGAATTTCTGATTACAATGAACATTTTACTTTTATTTTTCGGAAATTTTTATTTATTTTTATAAGAATTTAACTTTTTCTGTCAATAATTTATATGTGTGATTCAAGTTTTTTCTATTAAATATTCATTGGGTGAGACATAACTTTTTTATTAAATTAGTTATTTGCTTAACTTTATTAATGACATAAAGCTTGAGAGTTAAGAAAATGAGTAATGTTAATGGGCTATTTTGAAGTATTTCGGCATTTACATCATTCAAAATGCTTATCATTTTATTATAAAATGATCAGAAAGGCTTTTATGTACAGAAATTTCTTCCATCAAAATGTACAACCACAAAAAAATAACGGTTAAAAGTAAAATGTTTAACTTTTAAGATCAATTCCATGGTAAATAGGCGAACCAAAACTATGAAGATTTTTAGACACTCTTAATTTATTACATATTTTTCAGGGATTATAAAAAAATTGGATTTCTGTTGAGTCCATTTTATTTTACTATAACTGCCTTGAAACTAAGCAAAATGTTTTTTCTTATCAAATTGTAATAATAATCCAGTGAGTTTCGCAGTTTATATTTGGAAGAAAAATAGTTTCTTATAGAAAAGATGATAGAGAAAGAAATTTTAGGCAAAAAGTAAACACGAAATTGACATAAACAATGTTTAATCAGTAACGTTTGTATTATAAGACCTCAGTGAATTTAAAATTATAAGAATATTAATTTTTAATTAACTACAAATGAAAATATACACTTCCGTTGCTAAAATATTTAGTTCAAAGAATTAATTTTTCCTTCATTTATTTTAGTTCTAATATATTAGTTACATATACTTTAGCATTATTTTAATAGATATCAGGCTATAGAAATATAAAAATTAATTTCTTAAAATTTTCATATGAAATACAAGGTATATATTTATCGTTACTTTTGTTATAGCTGTCCATTTAGGGATTTACGTAATCAAAGCACACCTTAAATAATAATTTATAATGAATTACATTGTGTATGCAAATTTAAATGGAATATTATTATTAAGTATCTAAATGAAAAACTCAGTCTAGATATATTTTGAGTGATATATTATCTTTCAACATAGCACTATATCCAGGCATGCAAACGTTTGAATCTTGGATCTGGTAGTGATCTACAAAATATTTTTCGCTGAAAACTACACTAACTTTTAAGAACTTATTTCTTATCGTGAAAAATGACTAAGCAACTTCCAAAATTAAAATTTCTTAGTGCAAATATTTAAGATAAATTTTTTTAAGCAAGCGTTCCTTGTAGATATAAGCTAACTGATAGCAAATGAACACACTCATGCCAAGCTTCACTCAGTTATCTGATATTTCACTGCACGCCAGTAGCTTCAAATTTTAATGTGCATGTGCCTGAAGCATAAGGTTGTTAAATACAGTGCATCTAACTTTCCCATGAATGAAATGCAGCATAATTTTAGTTTTCCATAATAAATGCAATCAATTTTGAAAGTGAGTAAATTAATGGATTTCTGTGGTTTCATGTTTTTATATAAATTATTTCTAAACTATTCTAACCAGTAATAAGTTTCTCTCAAGTTAAGACTGAAATATATAATAGAATGTCTCACATCTCTATAAATAAAAACTTACTCCGTGGTTCAAAAACCATGCTACAACTTAATAGAAAAATAAATATGTTGACATTAGAAAATTTTATTTTTAATACTGTTAAACTTAATTACACTGCTGTCCATCATAAATGAAAAATCCTGAAAGAAACAAGCAAAGAACATGAGATCAACAACATGAATTAGAGAAAGTGAAATATGCAAGGGATTATAATTTCAGTGCGTACACACGTCATGCGTGCCTGTGGCGCAATTTCAGAGAGCCATTTAAGCATTATTTCTACGATTTCAAGTTCGGAAATTTTGTTTTTCTTGTGGTTTTTCTCAAAAAAAAGCCCGATCAATTATATTTCGTAGAAAACAGTGATCATTTTTTGATCAAGTATCCAAATTTGTCACAGGAAGGAGAGTCGCCTAACGAGATTGGGGATTATCTTTCTGGGAAATAGGCAGACGTGTTTGGCAAAGCCGAGCAATTGTAATGTGGATATGTAATCGTTGGATACAAAGGGTACATCGGCCCGACGTGTTCGATCGCATCTACCTCAATGCACCACTTCAAGAAATGACAGACGAATTGTGCGCATGGCAGTAATGAATCGTTCAGACACACCACGAACAACAGCTTATTCAGTCTGTAACGCATCACCCAGTGTCCGCTCGTACCATTAGATGCCGCTTTCAGCAGAGTGGTCTGTCAGCAAGATGTCCATTGCTTCGTCAACCCTTGACGCAAAAATACAGACAGTTCCACCGCCAGTAGTGCAGTGAATGAAGGATATTGACGGCAGAATATGATGAAATTGTCTTTACTAATGAGTCCCGCTACTGTCTACAATAACACGATGGTCGCATTCGAGTCTGGGGACACCTTGAAGAGAATATACTAAATAATTGCTTTATGCATCGTCACACCATCGCACTGCACTGGCATTGTGATATCTGCTGATATTAAATATCATTCTAGCACTCCTCTAGTTTGCATCACTGGTACTTTAAACAGCTAGCGCAATATCTCCGAGGTGTTAGAGCCAGTTGACTTTCTTAACTCCAAGGCTTTCCCACAGCCATATTTCAACAGGATAATGGGTGGCCATACGTGACACGCATTGTCAGAGTGTTCTTCATCAATAGCCATATTGTATTGCTTCCCTGAACGGCTCGCTTTACGGATCCTTCACCAACAGAAAATATGTAGTCCTTGTGTGTTTGTTCAGCAATTGACATAGATTATACCCAGCTTACGAGGACTTTGCAACCACGACATATTTTACGTGCTCTGGTGGATATTAGTGAACACGACGGATCTTCGTATAAGAGGGAATTCTAACTCACGGCCTTCCGGTAACTAGAAAGAAGCCGTAACTAAACAGGCTACCACGGCCATATTGAAACATTACAAGATGCAATTTTTATAACTATAAAAAGCAATAATATTTATAACAGAAAATGGCAAACAGATATTTTTCATTCCATTTTTAATGTTCAGGTAAATATAGCATATGAAAAGAATTACTCTTCTACTACTAAACTACTACTACAATTAATAATATAGTTTAAGCTATACTAATACAAGTATAAATTAGTCTATATTATAAATAATCACTCGTTTTTACATTTCTTTATATTTAGCTACTAGACATATGGATTCTCATTTCAAAAAATAGTTTATATTTAAGTGATTAATACTAGATACGTTTTCTCTTTCTTACCCACTAATATTTATGTTGACTGATAAAACTCATTTTACAAGAAAATTATTTATTGTAATATTGTGGTTATTTCAGACAAATATTTTGTTTTATGGTTTTAATGCTTTGAATAATTACCATTAAGATCCAAGTGATAGTTAATGAATGACGTTTAAGTCAGTAAATTCGTAGTGAACAGCAAGAAAAGTTTTAATTTTCAAAATCAATATTACACAAAATGGGACTATAACGTATCGCAAAAATTTAAAATATGTAACAAGATTTTAATTAAAAACAATACTTAAGTATTATTAACCAAATATCTTAAATTATTATGGGAAATTGAGTTTCTATGATAACAAACTTTGTTATTGTTATATTACTATAAAATTTATTTTTGTTCATTGTTGTAAATTGGAATGTATGAATTGGAAGTATGAACATGAAAATACTTATCAATGTTAAAAATTGCAGCGTATTTTATAGTAGTTATTTTTAGATTTTATAGTAGCTTCGTTAGTTCTGTACATTTACCTCGAACATTTTTGACTTATATTCATTTCCAGACTCAAAATGAATATCAATGTACAGTAATATTGATTCATGTTTAATATTAGTCTACAGTTTTATTGATTCTTAGCTTGACAATGTCTAGTCAAATAGTGTCCAGATATTTGATTAAATAAGTACTTTTATGGAAATTCTTCTAGCATAATGTTTCAAGTATATTGAATAAATATATACTGAATAATTAAAATATATTGTGTAAAATCTTTCAGCATATTCATTCTTTATTTTAAATGTTTTACTGCAGCTCAAGTAAAATGAGAACCAATAATTTTTAACACCCTTCATTAGCTTATAAATTGAGATATTATTTGGAAAAAAGGACTGGTATTTGTCAATTTAAATACACTCTTTTTAAATTGATTAAATTAAATGAATGAGTGTTCGAAATAGTTTCATTATTAAGTGTGTTGTCGTTTCCACGTTAGTGAAGATTATGTAGAACCAAAGACATTGACAATAAGGGCCGCCAATTTTCGAGCCTGATAGCTATAGAGGATGTCCTGAGGTGGTTCTCCAAATTGAGGAAGAGAGGCAATATTGGCTGCACTCTCCATGGAAGAGGGTGCTATTGCTTCGAGAAATTGGACTTCTACCTGTTGATCCACGAAAGGTATTTTATTTCCCTTCTTTCACTCAAAGGCAATACCAATGGAGATATTCAAAGATCCACCACCCGGGGACACACCCTCTAGGGTTTGCTAGGATTAATGATGCTAGTATGATTCTGATAATCAACAGCAGTTTTAAATAATCAACAAAAAAATAAAAAACTCATTTATATACAAACCTTCATATAAAAAAGTAGAATTGAAACTTGATTTGTAATGTTTAAAATTGTGTGCGTTTATTTTAAAGAACACCCTTTCGACAATTGACTCATAAAACATAATTTATCATTGATTATCGAATTAAATTAAATTGAAATAATTCCAAATCAACATTTTCCATAAACTTCAATGTTTTAAATTTCAGTAAATTATGATTCATTAAAATTTTCTTCGTTAATTTTAAATTTTGTTTTTTATAATTAAGTTGACATGTGTTATTTTTCAAATAAAGTTTCACCTTTTTTAAAGTATAATAAAATGAATTCGCAATAAAATCAAATTTGTATCATTGTATTGTATTAAAATTAATTTGTGTCAGTGTATTGTTTAAATATTTTGAAGATTTTTGCAATAAAAAATATTTTTATGATCTTGAAAATATCTCTATGTCACAATTAAAAGATTCAACCATTTTATTAGCAAAATCATTTGACAATATTATATTTTAAAATTTCTCAAATCTATAAAATTTTGTATTTGAAGGATTCATGAAAGTCTCTTTAAAAATAAACCCTAAAAGGACAAAAAGAATATACTGTTATTTCCAAATGATTTTATTAAGTACTTATTTTTGATTAAAATAAATAATAAATATATAAAAATTAAATAAATAAATGAAATAGTAATTTATTTCAAAAGATTTTGAACATATAAGTGTAATTAATTTTATGGAGCCAACTATAGAAATAGCGCGATACGTTTAATAAAATCTCATTTATGTGATTAATAGCTCCGCTTTGTGTTTGTCAGATCAAGTTTCCAGGGCTTTCAATTGGGATTTATCTCATTCGGGATTTATTTAAAGAAATAATGTTTCAGATACAAATGAAAGAATGATGAAAAATTGATTTTCAAATGTAAATTCATTAGAAAATCTAGAAGATTGACTTATAATTTTTTTATCACAAGTATAACTATCGGGAAAACTACAAAAACATTTTTTTTTACTTCATTCAAAATAAATGAAATAAATTATATTTTCTGATAATAATTTTCAAAATAATTTAATAAAATTCATAATTAATGTAATAAAAAAATATAATATAGAGATATGTGTACATTTTTGAGCAGAACATGCTAAAGTAATTTACTTACACATTGTGGTTACTTCATCTTACACCAATTGATGGACTTCCTGGCTGTAAGTCATGCGACTATTGTGACATGGTCTAGAGTAAAGCGGAAATACGTCCCATCAAGAATTAGAGGCTTTTGTATTCTAGAGAAGCCTTAAAGGGGTAAAAACTTGGATTGCAGTGATTGCCAAAACTATGTTGACACCACGAAGAAAAATGAAGCACTATCTTCACCGAACCCCAGACGGTTAAGGGATTAAATCGACGGGATGCATTCAGTACGCAATGCACATCTAAAGCTAATCCAGGCATTCCTTTCATTATGAAAAATAAATTTTAGAAGAAAAATACGATACTTTCCGTATAGTCTTATGCTACATGTGATTTGATTTGTGCGCCCTTGAAAATAACGTTTTCGTCAAATATATAATCGTTATCTGAATAGCTTCTAAATTTGTCCTCATGTTTTTATGTTACAAATGCATTTTAATAAAGAAAACTGCATGCATTTTTCTAAACATAATGTTTTTGAAGTCAGAAATTATCATGTGCATTTACAAAATTTGTAAATAGTTGGAATTAATTGAGTTGTTCATGAATTTCTGAATGACATGTTGGACGACACAACTCCTGCGTGTTCTTTTCAGATCAAGTTTATTGCAAGTTCAAAATAGTAGGGGCTTTTCAGTATGAAACAATTGTCATTTTAGATGGATTATAACCATTTTTACTGATTATTTACGTCACTGGAATTCATGTTATACTTTTAAATGCTTAGAGTCTCCATTATGAACACAAATACGAAGTATTTTGCTTAAAGCAGCGTATTCGGGAATCCTGTAAGATATTCTTTATAGAATTTTTTTTTTTGTTATTGAGGAGAACTAGAATATATCTAACATCATTAGATGCAGTAACACAAGAACAATCTGAACTTGCAGAATAGCACTGTTGATTTAGGTTAGATGTAGTAGCTTATTAAAGTTATTTAATTAATTATTAAATTAGTTTAGTTCAAAGTTTACGGAAAATGTGCTCCTTTAAATTACAGTGCACAGGAATATAAAAAGGAATAACATTTAATCACACAAAACCTTTTGATATGTCATTTCAAGTTATCAATCAATAAATATTTAGAATCTTGTAAGCATCTTTTAAAAATTATCAACCAAAAAAATCAATTAAGCATAAAATATAAAAAGTAAAATTAAGTTATTCTTAATATATTAGATACAGGTTTACTAATTAATTACTGAAATAAATTTTAATTTTTGAACATTTAATATAGTAACAATAATAATGAAGTGAAAAAATTCTATTTGTGATTGTTATCTATCTATATCATTAAGCAAATTATAGATATATTTTGAATTAAAATTAATTAGATCATACATATTTCTATTTAATTTTGGTGTTTCTTGAAGAAACTTATGTATTTAAGGGGTATTTTAAGGAAAAATATAAACTGTGATGGAAATTTAATTAGATACTTGGTTTTTACTAAATCTTTTACAAAAATGTATATTGGAAGAAAATATTCTGCATATTCACTTTAATATTGTAAATGATTTATTCATCTTATAAATAAATGAATGTAAAGGATAAATACAATGTACAAAATTATGTTTTTCTTTCTTTAAATGCGTGTGATAGATAAAAATTAAGTTTATTATCTATAGAAACTGACTATTTTTAATAAATAATCTAATATATATTAATGAATTCAATTTATAATTTTAAAATATTATTTTTGTATGCATGTACATATATTGTTGTATCTTTACTATGAATAACAAAATCGTTGTTGTATCTTTACTATAATAACAATGCAACATTTTTCAAACAAATGTGTGTTTATGATTGATTATATTAATTAATGAATTCCTAATATCAAAAATTATGGGAATATGAACATGATTTAAAATTTAATGTGGATCTAATGATAAATATACCAATTGTTTGTTTTTAACAAGAACTAAGAAACAAGATATTTTATGCAATTCTGTAATTTAGTTTAGAATGCCATATTCCCTTTTTTCCATTACATTTCTTCTATGTACATCAAAAGTAAAGTACAATTTAATTAATGTAGTAAGTTTTCTTTCAGTGAAAATATTTTATTATCGTTGAATTTCAAAACCACTTGAATACAAAACAGATTACGTTTTTTTTTTGTGATAGAAAAATAGATTGATGAATATCTTTCAAAAAAATAGAACATCGATCTGCTTTATCTGAGGCCTAAGGCATGAAGCTAGAGTCGATAGCAAACTGTATGATCCGGGAAATAGTTTTTTATTCCCTTGGGGATAAAAAGAAAGTATCTTCACCTTTATTCTCAAGGATTAAGTTTAACTGAAGTACTTTTACTCACAGTAGAGGATGATAGATTTGTCTAAAAACGAAATACTTGTCACCAATGAAAAATATAACAGAAAAGAAGATTTATTTTGCATGGAAAACCAATATTATTCTACTTGAAAAATGATTCTGATTTTTGCATTCAATGTAGTTCGTTTTTAAAATAAGCAATTTAGCAAGTTTTAGAATTTAAAATCAATAATAATTTCTTAAATATTTTTTTTTTAAATAGATATTTTCTAATATCTATTCAAACAGTACCAACATATTAAATGATTTCAAAAAACACTATATTAATTATGTTTCAATCATTGTAGAAACATTTAGTTAACAGCATGCAAACAATTACTTTTATGTTATTATAAATGCATAGAAATATATTATTTTAGGGTGAAAATGCGCTTTAGGTCCCCTACTCTGCCAACTTGGCGAAAGTGTGCTGTGGGTCCCGTACTTGGCGGGTTTTCAAAACGCTTTTGCCATGGCGATAATGAAATACGATTTTTAACGGTTTTAAACTAATTAGCAACCAATGAAAATGACCGATTTTTCTAACTGAAACTAATTAACGACCAATGAAAATGCTAAAAGAAAAAACCAATTAATGAGCATGCGCGAAACAGCTCAAATTATTTCCTCCGGAGGTTGCCATAAAGAGCTCATTAGGTATAAAAACGTCCGGTTTACCACGCTTGGTGAATTTATCGCCAAGTTGGCAGAGTAGGGGACCTAAAGCGCAGATTAACGTATTTTAGTGACAAACTTCAAATTTAAATTTATGCTGTTGACAATTGAAAAAAGATAAAGATGTGGTAATAAGAGATCAAATCAATTTAAAATAATAGAGAGGAATTCAGTTAAAGCAGATTTTTTCAACATATTACAAAGGGGTTTGCTACTGGTACACCATATCTATTATTGCTTCACGAAATAACCATTGTCATTCGTATAAACGTTGTTAGCATTTTATACTAATAGGTATGTTCTCATTGAAACTTTGGACCGAAAAACACTCCATTACTCAATGCTTAACCTATCCTTATAATGCCATCGTTTTAAGTATTTTATTAACTGTTATTAGATATTTGAGCTTTTGATTTGATGAAAAAATAAGGAGCGTAAGAGATTCAATAGTTAAACCATCTAAGCTTCTATAACTTCTTTAACCGTTTCTGTAACTACGACCCCAAAATATTCACCATCTAATCAAATCCATGATTTTTAGATCCATTGTTTGTACTTAAAATACAGAAAGTTATTACACATTAAATATCATATTATTTATCTTTTTGTGTTATTAAAAGTTTTATCATGATATTTAGAGCTTCTTTTCATATTCTTATGCTGAAACTCGATTACAATTATTAGTCTGATTGTATCTCAAAACCTCAATATGCATTACTTTACAACAGAATCTTTGTATGTGTGTTATGAAATTTCTAAAAAGAAACTATAATATTTTGAAAATTCAAATACATCTAAAAGATAATAGTGTTGCCATGATTGCTTGAAATACTGCTTTTATGAAAATAATATAAAAAATATTTCACTGTTAATTAATGATTTTAAATTTTTAAATAAAAGTTAGAATATGCTTCTGACAGATTTTAAACAATTAATCGACTGCTTACTCAGTCTTTTTCAGTTAATTTTAAAAACGTATTTTAAAATTATTTGAAGGTAAACACTTTGTCAATTTATTTGTTAATTATTATAATATATATGATTAATAAAAATAGATTAAAATTTCAATGATACTTTTTGTGACAGATAGCAAAAAAAATTCTCTATTTAGTAGTTAGTACAAAAATGGCGGTTCATTCTAACATAGAAAGAGTGAGAATTAGAGGAAATCCAAAATTTTAAACAAAGCTCATTTATTACCTTTGAATGTGGATTGATTACACTTTTTAAGTAATTGTTAGAGAATCGAATGCCACTCATGATTCAATTTCATATTCATGTCTCCGTTTGATGTAAAACTTATATTAACATAAAATTTAGCAAAGCTTCATTGGATATATATGAATCCCCAATATACACTAGGATTAGTGGCTCTTATATTTTTATTTTGTTTATCTGATGTATTTCATAAAGTCCTTTTAAATTTATAAAACATGGATAGTTTATTGTGAATTCTAATTTTGGTTAATAAATCATCAATCTTCTTCCTCAAATTTCTATGCTTCTCTTTTTCAAGAATGCTCATTTGGGTAAGCATAGTTTAAAAGATCATTTTTTTTTGTAATGAACAATTGATGCTCCAATACTTCCTTCATATATTTCTTTTTTTTATCATATTTTCGCAATGTTATGTTTTCCTGCGTTTTGTGAATATAATTAAAAATATTGTTACTCGAAATTAAAAATATCGACATTATTTTAAAAAATATTTCTTTGGGCTAGATAAAATATTTTAAGTATACCATGTTTGAAAACATAAATGTAATTCACAATATGTTTATTGTTTTCATAATACTTTTAAAAAGATGTGAATGGAATGCCTTACATATATTCCTTTAAAAATTTCTGGTTATATTTACGATTTATAAACATGAAATAAATTTCTTCATTGGTAATGATAAAAAATAACAAAAATGAGCTAACAGAAGCATGATACAACACAAAAAATTGTTAAGCTTGAGATTGACAATATTCAATCAGTGTTAGTAAAAAAA
>JAPDSC010110714.1:0-12713 GCA_026290005.1 Latrodectus geometricus | reverse complement strand
GGAGTATACATAAGGTAAATATATTTTAAACAGGGGTGTCAATTAAGATACCTTAGAGCAAAAGTTAATTGTAATTAATCTTTTATTAAATATTTAATATATGCTTCAAATCTTTTGCTTACTGTGTAGGCAACTTGCAGATTAATTAATTCTTGTAAGATACTTGTTAAAAGATTATCCAGAATTTGAAGGGATCACACATTCTGAAACAAAACAATATAAATTTTAATTACGTAGAATGGCGCAAGCACCTGTTACCATCATTCATATAATTTTCATTATTTGATTATTATTATTTGAAGTTTTCTATTATTTATAAGTTTATAAAATCTGATAGAACTAATTTACAAGTGTTCAGAGCTATTCATTGTGATTTCAACATATTGTCATCAAATTATTTGAAATCTATAGAAGCCCACTGTAGAAAAATGTTGCCATATTGATTTTGTCTAATCATTTATGAGAAAGTTTGTATTTCATTTCTCAGATTTTTTTGTCAAAATTTCTATATTTTTTAGTTTATAAAAAAAATAAAATTTTCATGTGATAGTTTTTTTACAGATCAAATAAAAAGTTTCAATACTCCTGATAATTGTCATCATCGTCTCTTTTTATAAGGGATCATGGTTATAAATTGTCGAAAATAGTTCACTAAATGTAATACATCCATGGCTAAACCATGAATAAACCACAAAAAATATTTTAAATTTTTTTAAAAATTTGATAATATCGCTAAATATATTTAGGGATTTCTTGATATTTTGTTATGAGTAACATGTTGCATTGCGTAAAGCACTGGTATCGGTTATTTTTTATGCAATCAAAGCAAATGATTTGTGTGATACAATTAAAAAATATATCGTATTTTAAAACCACTGAAATTCGCTCTCACTCCAATTAAAGATTTTATTATTGAGATGCAATACCATGAAATATTTTTTTCTCTAAGCCTTAATTTTGAAAAGGCATTCCATTTATTTTCAATAATTTTTATCTTCAATACAAAGTTCATAGCACCCGTTAAAATACACTTCTGATTTAATGATGGAGAAATATCCCCTCATGGGGTCTAAAATTGAAAGTTAATTACCGACTTAAAGGGTGAATTAAGTGTCAGCAGAATGTCATCTCTATGGTTACAAGGGCAGTTTGGCGTCCACTGAACTATCCGACTTTCCAATGATAAGAAATGTCGATGACTTTAATGGAAAGTACCTCTGCGAAAATGTTAATTATATTGATTATCGAAGAAACTAAAACTCATGGACATGAGTGATGTATGCATAATGCTATTCACGGGAACTTCATTTTCACAATTAATCTTTCCTGTTCAAGGCCTCGTTTTGCTTTCCCTTTCAAATTGGCGAAAAGAAAGGAAAAAAAGGCGGATATTGAACCTTTTCTCATGGAAATCTCTCCTCTAAAAGTAAACACATTTGTCTGCGTTTTAAGAATTGTTTGCGTAACAAATGACTCCATAAGAGAAAGTCCCTACAGAGAGAAAAGCTTGAAAGCTATATTTAGAAAGAAATAAGCGACTTTACAAAAGGGACCATGCAGGTCGATCTCCTTATTAAAGCTTCATTTTGAAAATAATCTTCAGCTGAGTTATCATTTAAGAAATAGTTAAGTAAAAATACTCATTAGCAAGAGTAGTTTGAGCGATACCTAACGTTTGCTCAGGATGATTAACAAAAACCTTTTTAGGAAAAAACTACCTTTTCTACTAAAACTGTTTGATCATGATATATGAGCCATTCAGTTTATTTTTGTAGAGCAATAAGACGTTTAAAGTTAAATTAATTTTATGCGGATGGGATGAATGCATTTATTAATTAAAA
Organism: Latrodectus geometricus; assembly: GCA_026290005.1. Taxonomy (NCBI): domain Eukaryota; kingdom Metazoa; phylum Arthropoda; class Arachnida; order Araneae; family Theridiidae; genus Latrodectus; species Latrodectus geometricus. The sequence goes on along the minus strand of JAPDSC010110714.1, from coordinate 10,872 downwards.
CTGTTGAATAATTTAGAGTAATTCATTCAAAATTTAGTTTTATAAGAATAATGTAATCTTTCAATAAAATAGTAGATGTGTATTTCTAATCCTAATCTGTAATGTATATTTAGTTACAAAATGTATTATTAATATTTTAGATAAAAGAGATCAATACCTCTAAAGAATCAAATAAATTGAGTTGATATGTGTAAGTTTGCTTAAAAATTTTAATGGTATCGTTGGAGATGATAATATTGATATCGCACAGATGACCTAAAATATAATAGAAATTATAGAAAAATATCTTTTGTGAATGTCATACATTAATGTTCATAGTTTGGTGGCAATTTATAAACTATATAATTATTTTTAAAATATATTTATTTTCAATATCATTCTTTTATTAATTAAAATATGGTTGAAAATCGTCAAAAAGCTTTAGATTTTTTCATGTAAAATATTTTCTAATCAAAGTACATATCACCAATAAAAGTACAAAAATATTAATAGCAATTCTAATGGGAATTTTAAATTTTCTCTTTAAACTTTAGGTAATTAGCTAATTTTAGAAACTTAATCTTGAAGTAGCCTCTTTCGCTGCATTTTTAAAAGGATTGTAAATATAAGCATTAAACTTACTCTTATTTAAACATTAGTATTGAAATCGAAATATCAGCATTAAATTTTCTATAAATCTTTGATTAGAAAAGTAAGTCCCATATTTTCCTTTATTTCATGCTTCGGCTAATATGTTATTATACCATCCACACATATTCTAAAAAAGTTCTCAACCATATTACTTATAAATACATTCTTAAACACTGTCTTAATATGTTCTTAATTACGTATTGCAGTAATGACATTTCGTTGTTTGCATTTTATATGAAAGATTTAAAATATCATTGTTAGAATAATTCAAGAAATTTTCTTTGTTTTAGAAAGACGATAAAAAATGTTAGCTAAATAATAATGAGCATAATGTTTTTCGGATGGAATGCAACATATGTGAAGAGAATATATTTTTATACTTCATTTCACTAAAGTACGAAAAAAATCATTTCAAGCAAACTTTAGTAAAAGAAAATAAAAATAAAAATCCTTCAAATATGCAAAGTGCAAAATAACCGAAATAACATTAGCTGTTAGTTTATCATCTTTACAGGGCCAAAACGAACATTGAATTTCATAACAAAATTGTTAAGAAATTTGTATCATTACTAAAATCTTAGTAATATTCGAACAAATGCAAAGTTTCTTAGCATTCAAAATTTAATAAAATTGATATTTTTTACAGGGATCAAAATCTATACATAAAAGCATTCTGCAATATTGTAGCTATTAATAACCATTAGCAATTAATGAAATCTAATTGACCAAGCCTTTTTCATTCTTAAACTTGATTGCCACAATAGTTAAATATACTTTTAGATTGAATGCTTTTTCAGTTGAATGCTTTTTGTTAATAGCAAAGTGTCTCTCAACTCCATGATCTTAAATTTAAAATTATCTTTAAATTTTGCACCCTAGATATTTTTTCTGTAATAAAAACTTCTTTACTAAGTTAACAGTCACTCTTAATTCTACTTAAAGACTTTTTTTTTTTAAAAAAAAGTCTAATGATTTTCTAAAAGAAAATGTAATATGTTTTAATATAAGTTTTCTTTTTACTCCATAATAACATTTAACTCTTAAGATTTATTTGTAAGCCGCACACCCTATCTGGACTACGGATGGGGAGGACCTGGGTTTGAATCCCGGCTCGAGCATGGATGTCCTTTCTCTTTCTCTCTCTGTGTTTCTTGTCCTTTCCTCAGATGATGGATGAACGTGGCCCGCATAATAAACGGGTTTGTGGTGGTGTGGCGTCGGCGATGCTATTCGTACCTCCGTGACTTGGTTCACAGGTGCCCACCGGGTAACGATAAAATGAGTAGCAGTTTCTGGTCTTGTTGCGGCAAATGGGTTAATTACTCAAGTGTGCCCGCCATTAGAAACAAAAAAAAAGATTTATTTTTAAGAGTATTGTATTGTAAAATCTCAACATATCATAATTCTGAAAATTATATGGGAATATAAAGAGGAACATTATTGTTATTTTCTATTTTTTCTGTTAAAAGTAATTCTCGAAAATCAGTAGAAATCTAAATTACATCTAGAAACAGAATTTATTTTATTCTAAATCACTATTGCTGAAAAAATAAATGAAGAAAAGCCTATTTTATTGTTTTTCTAAGGTTGCTATGAAACACTTTATTTGGCACTTCGGTTAGAAATTAGAGCTGGAAAATACCATGTGTCTGTGTTCCCACACGAATATCCTTAACCTTTGTTCTAAAAGTTTCTGGTAAAGATAACTCCTATAATTGAATCAAGAATCACTAGTGAGTACTCTCTGTTACAGATATCGATTACGTCTCTCTTCCTTTATCTGTTGAAAGAAAGATAAACCTTAGTTTTTGAAAGACTAGTGTTGTTTCATTATGATGGATGGTTCTATTTGTCACCCACTAGAAGTAGATAAAACATTCTAAATGAGTTGTAACTCGTTTTGTAGAACAAGGGTTTGTATCCTCATTATAGATAAAGTACGCTTCCTTGTTTTTGAGATGCAGTTCATACAATAATTGTTCTGTTCATAAATCGTTACTGACATTTGGGAAAACTAATAGAGACACTGCATTCAAAAGTAGGAAAACATAATTTATTATAAGTTGTTAATGCATACAGTTATAAGGTTAGAAATTATAACAATAAAAATGTACTGAATTGATAAAAAAAACTGAACTGTTAAAAGATTGTGTTACATAATAATGTTGTTAAATATTTCATGCTTCGATGAAAAATTAATTTCAAATATTAAGTATTTTCATAAAAGGAAAAAAAATTTAAAAACTGTAAAAAGAGTAAATTGCGTTAACCTATTAAAAAAACGATAGAATAATTGGAGTTTATTCTTAATAAAAAAGTGCTAAAAAATGCAGCAATATGCATGTTTATGTTCCTGTAATCGAATTTATGAAAAAAATTCTTTTTGGAAAGAATCTCAGTTCAAAATAAACAAGTCTGCCCAATTTCCTTTTGATGCTGAGTATCAGAGTGATTTAATTGTAATTTTTGTATTTTACAAGCAATTTCTGATGTTTAATAATTCGTAAAAGAAAGAAACAGAAACCGATGTATCAATTTTTCATAGAATGACATAATTTTTTTACACCGTTTTAATATGAAAGTTTCGATAACATTTTAATTTTTTTATTCAAATAACTTTTTTTTCTCAAATTTCGCTTAAGGGGGTTATCAGTCATAGAAAATTTGTTTTTTCAACTTGAATATTTTTCCTTTATCGTCTGCGATGATTATTTTGCATGAAGAGGATTTGGGGTCGATTTCCAGTTCACAACGATGTATCCCCATTCCAAATTTTCTTTTGAGGAATTTCTAAAGGGCATTCCTTTCTTGTCAAAGAAAAGTGCCAAATATTATTAAATTTTAGGATTACAATCGCAATGATTAATATCTTTTTATATACCTGGTGTAAAATAAACTTAAGCCTTAATATTTTCCATATGATAAAACTACTGGAAAATATCCTACTGGATCCTACTGGAAAAGCCATTGACATAGAGCCATACAGTGTTTTGAAACGCTTAATCATTATTGTTAATCGTATTAGACATTATTTTAAAATCATAAAATAATAAATTTGTATGTCCTTTTATAGACTCCATGCATCTTGAATAAATACATACAGAGTGATTATAAAAAACTACTCCGGCATATTGGACTCTAAATATCATACCAGTCACAGAAAGTTAATAAAATTTTGTCATGAAGTATTTTGAGGTAAGCGCTCAAGGATGATATGGAAAAAAACAGTGTCACTCTAACAGACAGAGTTTCAGTGAGAAAAATACAAACATATGAAATGGCAACACCAAGTGTTTTGTATTGGATTATGACTCCACTGTGAAAAATTATAAATAGCGTTCAAACGGTAACACCGGTGGTAAACAGACTAAAAGTGAGGAAAATATTTAAGGACAGAGAAGCAGCATAAAATAATGCATTTTATTGTGTTTCACAAATTTTCCATATGATCTCCTTCACACACGATGAAACTTTGGATACAGCTGAGAGCTTATAGCACTGCAGCATGTATCATGGCTATAGGAATCTCTTGAATCACAGTTCTGATGACATTTTTCAAATCAGATGCAGTTTGTGAACGAAACTGATATATTTAGGATTTCAGATATTTCCAAAGCCATTGGTGTCAGATAAGGAAACCTTGGTGGACACGGAAACTGGAAATGATGAGAGATAATTCTATCACCAAACTGTTGAATTAAGACACTTTTGATTGAAAACCCTACATGAATGAGTGTCATCTTGCATCAACACAACTTCAGGGTTAGACTATACTTTAAGGTGCCCCTTTGATTCTCGCCAAGTTGTGATTGCGATTGATCGCCAAGCTGGGCACAACCCAATTGTATTCTGATTGTTCTGTGCAAAAAAAAAAAAAAAAAAAAAAAAAAAATCTATACCGAACAAAAATTACCATTATTGCCTAGGGGACACCCTAAAATATAGTTTTACCCAACTTCAGATAGTAGACCATTTTGTCTTTGCAATGCACGAATCGCGTAACGAGTTAACATGTCCAGATAGCGAGCACTCGTTATTGCACGCGTTTGCAGATCATCGGTAGTAACCACTTCAAAAATTAAGAGCCAAGGAAGAACGTACTCGTTATACCACACCACACAGTCACTTTTTACTCGTGTAATGGACGTGCAAGCACATTATGTGTGTTATTCTTTGCCCCGTGTACACAATTTCTCGAATTAACATAGCCTCATCTGTCCAAAAAATGCTTAAAGGCCAGCTGCCATCTTCACCGTATCGGATAAGGAATTGATTTGCACAGTCCAGCCGTTATTGATAGTCCCAGGCTTTCAACATTTAGATACGCTGGAATAAATACGGAAGCTTGTTTTGAACTGAGTGCAGAATCTTACGGACAGTTAAGTCATGCAGATTCAGAACACGTGAAACACCGCGTGCACTTGAGGGATGAACTGTGCTTATTGTCTGATAAACTTCTGCAACAGCTTTTACTGGAACAGAAGGTTGCCCAGATCGAGTTTGATTCCATGAGCAACCAGTTTTTTTCAAATTAATAATCAAGTTCCGTACAGTTTGGAAAGTGCGTGGGTCTTGCCTTAGTCTATGGTTTCTGTCTCGGCGGAATTTTGTCCATTCAAGTAATAAGTCTTACGATCTACCACGCTCCTTCTTTGAAAGGGTCATCGTGTTTGGAATGGCAAAAAGCAACATACGCAGCTCACATTTCGCAGTGTCTTTACTTTCACATAGCGTGACGACGTCAGTCATAGCTGTATCTTACGAAGAACCAAAAATTTGAATTTCTTGGTTTCTTCTTGCTTTGTGGAGAACTAATCACGCTGGGATCTCATTCGAAGAAACGCAGTGACGTAAATGAAACGAATATTAATGATTTTTTGCACGGCAAAGTTATTTTTAATTTTTCCTTGCCTAGTTCCGGGTATTTTTATGCTAGAAGTGGCATTCCGAAGCTATTAACGTTTTTCAGTATGGAAATCGCATTCCAATACAAAAAATTGGGGTTTGGTATTTGAAATTTTCGAAATTTTCTCACTAGAACCATAATTAATTGAGTGATATTGTTGTTTTCCATATCATTCTTGAGTGCTTACCTCAAAATACTTTATGACAAAATTTCACACAGTTTCTGTAAATCGTATGATAGTTAAGGACACAAATATCGAGATAGTTTTTTTTATAATCACCCCGTTTATTTCAATACACTCACTCTAAGAATACTGCAAATCACATTAAGAATATATAACGCATACATACTGAGCATATTTATGTTTTAAAAGCTAGAAAAATATTATAATATTGATTTAGATTTAAATTTGAAATAAAAAGAAATTGCAATGTAAAAAATACAATAAACGATGAAGTTATACATTTATAATTAAATAATACAATTTTTGAAATACCATCAGTAAATTTTAAGATTTAAAATTTTATGCATTTTATATGTGAAGCAGGCAATTTAAATTTTATCATGTAAATTATTTCATAGGAATTAAGAGACATTATTTATTTTCTTATATACTTTACACCTCAATAAACTTTCACGAGAAATTTGAAATTTTTACTTTAACTAATAAGAAATAAAAATTATAAATTTCAATGAAATTAATGAAGATTTTTATATTTGCATGATTTAGCTATCACACTAATTTGTATCTAGCAAATTAGCATAATCACTGGAATATACAAAATTAAAATAGGAAATCTAATAAATCAAAATCCATGAAATATTTCTAGTTCATGCATTTAATATAAACAAAATTAAATTTCTTAAGATAAATTTCACATATAATTACCTTAAGGAGAAATTAAAATGATTTATTTATAACAAAATATGTTAAAGTGCAAATTTGAGAAATCTTTCAATTAAAACGAGCATTCAATAGGAATCCATTAGGAGTGGAATAATTTTCGCATTAAGATTCAATTACATTCCTAGCTTCCGGCAAACTGTTTCAAATCGGTGCTTTCTCGGTTTAGTTTTAAATGGATTTATCTTATTAAATGTAAATTCAAAAACTTATTTTGATTTGTAGCTACATTTTTAAAAAGATTCTATATATTTTTTATTAATTTCGCTTTAATTCATTAGATATCATAAATGTCATTAAATATTACAAGGAGTATAGTTTAATATTATTAGAATAAAATTTTTGAATTTTAAATTATTAGAAAAACAGTATGAAAAATAATTCATGTTCTTACTAAATACGTGTTACTAATACTCTTACTAATTATTATGTAATACTCTTACTAATTGATGTTCTTACTAAATATGTGTTACTAATAATCTTACTAATTATTACGCAATACACTTACTAATTCATGTTCTTACTAAATACGTGAAATACGTGTTCTTACTAAAAGTAAGAACACGTATTTTCAAATAAACGCGATAAGATTAGATTATTTTAATGCATTAAAATTCTTAGGAATCGTTATAATTTAAAGCAAAAATTTTGATGTGAATTGTGAGTAAAATGATATTTATAAATATAGGAAATAAATCGAGAATTTAAAGTGTATATTTTATCATAAAAAGTGTGCTTTAGATCAGTTTTTATAAAATGAACTGTGCTCGAATTTAATTCAGAATGCACCAACAGCTACGACATCTAGCAATAAAAAGGTAACTGCTCAGGATATCGCCTATATTCAGTTTAATATACACCGGCAGAAACGTGTACAAACAAAACACGCAGTAATTCAGGTGTCATAAAAGGAATAGTTTCTTCATAAATTACATCTATCTTCTCTTTACTGATCATTTCACTTGCTGATGATGATTGTCTTAAGTTGAATAAATAATAATAAGTAGTTTCCAACCACGATTTCAAATTCCTTTCAGTGTCTTATTTTGTTTTGTGTAAGTATATGCTGTATTGTGTGAGTAATAGCTACTCAAGCTAATATAATGCTTATGATTATTATAATTCAAAACTTTAGATGTTTAAGATTTATTCGTCAAATTAATTCAATTATGGAACTCTTGTAGTTACATTTTTATCCCCCAAGTGTTACCTTCTTGAGTATAAATAATGGAAAATAAATTACTTTCCAATGAAATTTTTATTAATTTTAGTAATTCATTTTCTGTTTACATATTACTAGTTTATTTACTGCAATAGTAATGGAATTAACTGTTTTATTAAAACATTGATAAGAAATTCTGCAAAACACATTTTATTCTTCATTTCCTATGTTTTTGTAAGATATGCATGATTAAATGATTGATAGGAGAAGTATAAATAATAACTTGTCTATAAAACAGAAAAATATCAACTATAGTAATTTATTTTACTCAAGAAATATATTTTAATTTGTTTTGAAAAATAAAAACCGGCTGCTTAGAAGTTAAGAGTAAAAGAAGCTCTTAGTAATATAGTCTGATTACTTAACAACGAAAAAATCTCTCAAATATGTTTGTGAATGTTCCTTTACCTTCATGTAATTATTTCTTTGCTTAGAACAAAAATTTATTTCTTCATAGAAGAAATAAATATCTGTACTTGTGTGCGTGTAGGTGGAAGGCTGCACGAAAGGAAAAATAATTTAGAATTTTTATCATATTAATATTAATGAATATTTTTCTATAAAAAATGCATGATATCATGAAACAAGAATGATATTCATTTTACAGTATTTGAAGGGCAGTAAGAAATAATTTAACTTTCTGCAATTGAATGATTATAGCATTTATTGAATTATAGAATTTGAATTCTATTCTTTAACATTTACATAAACTATCAAGAAGAGATATTGATATGAAAAGTGTTCTTTCTTTTAACTAAATAAGAGCAATAGCTTATTTAAAATATTATTCAAAAAATTTAATATTATGAATAAAACATGCTCTCTTTATTTTTTATTTTAAATTTGTCATACCTAATTGTCTATATAATTTAATTTGTCTATCTTTTGCATGAAATAAATATAAGCGTTAAGGTGTTGATCAAAAAGTTAAAAATATTTTGTTAATATTTTATATTTCTTAAGAAATAAATTTATTTTTTAATTTAGTAATATTAAGTAATGATATTTTAATATTTCAGTTTGTCGCATGTAAAATAGTGCATATATGTTAATATAAATTTAGATTTCTACATTTGAATTTAAAGGGAAATCTCAAAGGTGATGCCAGCATTAAAATGATTATCATCTTTTATCTATTTATTTGCTGTCTATGAATTTCAAAATGGAGCTTATCGTATATTTTAGAAATTGCACTTTTTCAAGTAATCGCTAGTGTATTACATTTATTTAATTTTCTTATGCCATTTAAGTAAACTTTATGATATTAATGGTTGAAGATTTTACATTGCTATTATTTTTTAATGCTTTATAAAAATCTTTATAGTAGTTCGTTATATGTTTGATTAACATAATTTGATACTGTTCCCACTGATTAAATTTCATGTTTCGTAATTGAATTTTTTTGTTACAACTTTTATTTAACGTGGAAAAATAACGCTCTTCAATATCGTACTTCCATATATCATAAATATTTAATTAAAAAATACAAATAGAAATATATATATTAAAATTATTCTCGAATTGAATAAATGTGCTGTCTTGTCTTAAATAAAACAAAAATTATAACACAACTTATGAAAATTTCTAGCTTGCACACAGAAAATATAAACAGGGCGAGTGGTTTAATTTCGATACATATTGTTCCTGTAACTTGATTTACTTAATGTAATTTATAGTTACATTTACTTTCCTATAAAAAAGTTTAAAATATAAATTATAGTTTACACCTATTGTAATTTTTTAACAATCATTAAGGACTTTTCCTAAAGTTCAAGTTAGAAAATATGTATCAGTTTAATAGTACGTTTTTAATATTAAACTAAAATAAAATTTTATTTTTTTGTATTTTTCCATTGAAAGAACAGTCTTAATAACTGTGCGGATTACTGTATTCTATATATATGCAATAAAATATAATATGAAATAGTGCATTCAAAATATGGTGGTTTTCGTATAAAGCGTTAAACCCTCTATCTTTCGGACATAAGATCAATATTTGTTTTAAATTAGGCTACCACGGAAGTGTCAAGAGAAGATATTTTATCTTTTATTTTTCAAGATCTAATTTATTTAATATATTGTGAATTTTTTGATTAGCACTTATTAATTATATTCTGATGAGTATATCAGGTTTAATGAATTATGATAGGTATATATTTATACATTTTAAAAAATTATTAATATCTGCATTTACAAATAAAATCTATTACTAAGATAATTATTTTTACGGTTAAAAAATTTAACAATTATTATTTTTTTTTGCATTTTTAATTTTTAACCAGAAATTTGTGTTGTAATATTTAGAATAGTACAAATAAAGAACACGAAAGGAACTAGTTGATATACGAATAAAATCGCAAAAATTTTGGTTGAAAACCGAGATAGACTTACTAAATATACGTGTTAGTCCTTATTTTATACAATTAAAAATTTCTATGTACTGCAAGCAGAGTTGCAAGTTTTTCTTGTACCAATAACTTTTTTTATTTACATTTTATCTCCTTCATGGTAGTTTATTAGTTTTCTAACTTTAAAAGAAATACTATTCCAGATATTTACATTGCTTATAACTTTATATATATACATTTACTAACAACTTTTATTTCCTTAGAATCAAAATGTTTATGGTAATATAATTACATAATTTTTAAAGTGAAATATTTTTAATATATTCAATTAATCTAGAAATATTGCTTACAAAACTTAATTTTACTCTATCAATTTTCTAGAATTCTATAATTATTATTATTCTTTATCAGGAAAAGACTTATTATTAATATTTTAAATTATGAAAAATTTATAATCTTTCATGTACAGTTTATGGATGTAATTTCAAAGAAAAAATACCCTTTTGTCAAAATTTAAGAGAAGAAAATGTGTAAATTATCATTATCTTTCGTTAATAAACTGATTTCCCTTTTGCGTGCTAGTAAAAGAAGCTGTACAATTGGAAGATATGAAAAATTCGCTGAAACATTTAACCATTATAAAGCAATTAAGAAACTCTTTGAAACCGTTAGATTCATTAAGGCGCAAAGAAAGCTATAGCCTTTATGGTTTTAAATTAGACATTGAATTTTCATAACATTCAGGAAATATTTAAAATATAATGCACATTTGTGTTTATTAGATTATTGTTTGACATACGTCAGACTAAATATATCCCTTTTGAAAATTTTATAATTCCTTGAAAATCTTTAATTAAAAAAA
>JAPDSC010110707.1:0-10981 GCA_026290005.1 Latrodectus geometricus | reverse complement strand
GATGGCTTTCTTACAGTATTTGCATAATGGAGGACCGATCAACATCTAGATCACGTTCCACGACTAGGACACATGAACACGAGTTCCATCTAAATACTTCTGTTGCAACTATTTGATGTCTGCTGCCCGTGTCTTACGATGTCAGCCCATGAGGCTGCTGATTCTGAAAAATCCTGCCTCTCACTAGTGTGATGTAATTGTCAACCTATCATTATGCCCACCTCAGTACAGGAACCGTTGCCTTAATACATACCATGGCGCGTACATTGCCATCCACAGCTCCGTAATGCATGTATGTCTGTTCTGCATTGTTGTATTGATTTATCCTTTCTCTAAAACGTCTGCGCTTTGACTGATCTGACTTCTCGTGCTTGCTTCTGGCGGTGCTTATCACCTTCTAGCAGGTTACAATCGCATTTTAGATCACCTATTCTTAAATAAGTCTTTTTTCTCATGACCTGACACAACCATACATGCCATTTGAATATGACCTTTTCTGACACCCTGTATATGTCAAATATTTTTCAGTGAATTGATTTTATATAATACAACACCTAACAGATAAAGTCTGTTGTAAGGTATATAACAGACATTTTACCTTTTAATTCCAAAGTTGATAGTCGTATTAGAGTATCAGCAGAGAACTAGCAAGCACATATTTTGATAAATTTGAGTGCAGAATGAAACATTTTCCTCTCATTGTTTAATAGAAACTGGGAATGAAACACAGAACTTTCTATTCCAAAGAGCATGATTTAACTACTGAGCGAAGTTAAGCATATTTTAAATTGACTAGCTGTTGCAAGATATATTGCAATTTAATTAGATAAAGAATATTTTATTATAAATTGAATTTAATCTATTTGCTGATTTTTAGTTTTGCTTTAAATTTTTACTGACTATTCCATAACATGCCATCGTTACCTGTAATCATCAGATTAGTAACGAGCTTTTGAGATATGAGTGGGAGTAAATATTTGGGACCAGCATATGTTTTTAAAGTGATATTTACAGAATTCTAATAGAGGTAAAAAAAAGTAATCTTCAACCTTCACTCAATGAACTAAAGGAGGAAAATTTTCAAGCATTGATTAACTAGAAGTCAATCCTTAGATTCAAAACAAAATTTTTGACATCCAGTTAATAGTTTTTAAAAGCTATTTATTTTAAATAATCAATGACAAAATGTTTATTTTAAGAATAAATGCTATTAGAAATAACGGGGAAATATGAAATTCAAATCAATAGATGTAAATCAAATAACAAAATTAATATATTGCTAAAAAGCATATAAGTAAAATGAGCATTCACCATTTGATGCATGAGTTAAAAATAACATTTCCATATTGCAAATTACAAAAATAATTTTTCAAAAATAAATATAGTATCCCTTATAAACTACATTTCTTTTAACATTTTACAAATTTCCATAATTTATTAGTATTGTTAACAAGACAAATAACTTTAAAAATAGTAACAATATTTTCAATTTCATTAGATTTTTTATTCTCAAAAGAAAATGATTGAATTACAGAAGAAATGTTTAAGTTCACTAATGCATAAGGCAAAACAAATTTTTATTTCATTTACGTTGGACTTTGTGGAGAAAACTTAATTAAAATTGAGATTAAAATGTTCTAAGGCATTATTAAGAGAAAGAGTAGTAACTACAGTAATTTAATTTCTTCTCACATTAAACAAAAAAATATTAAGAATATTTCCTAATTGAACAAAAATGAATCTATTTCACGAAAAGCACTTTAAATATTTCATTGCATTAAGATAGATATTTCTAAGTTGAAAGATAATTACTAAAGACGTCAGCAATAATATGATTTAGAATTTACATATTAAATTAACATTTAATGCTTAGCAAAATTATACAAGATTAGTAAACTCATTTGACCGTTTGGGATAAATAAATATTCTTTTTTTAGAAAATGTGAGAATACAGATAACGCAGATAATTACTTTATTTCGTAATTTAGCAAAAATAAATAAAACAAAATGTTAAATGGTGACGTCATAAAGTGTTACTACTTGTTTTAGTATAAAAGTCTTTCAAGACTGCTTAGTTTTCTTTGTTTTCGTGGTTATCTAAATATATTACAGGAAATTGCTAAAATATCTGCAGTGTGAAATTGTCAATTATAAGTAACATCTAACTTAAATGCATTTGCAACTTTGAAAGTGATTCATCAATTTATTTAAATTTAATTAAGTAATTGTTTTTATTTTTTATTTTTTATTCTTTGACAAATATTGCCAAGGATAGTTCAAACTTTCATAGGAAAATCCTTGAAATTTAGTAATAGGACATTATTAATAGTTAAAATTTAATAAAAAAAATAGAATTCACGTTTCTGCTTGCAGTATGTAATTTTATTTTAAAGAAAATAGAGGAATAAGAATGAAATATATGTTATATGCAGAATTTACTGAAAATATTAATAAAAAGAAATGAATCATTCTTGGAAATATATAATAATATAAACTGAGATCTTTCCAGATAAACTTAAAAATGTTGTGTGTTGTTTTCATGAGAGACGTTTGTGTTAAATCTAGAATATCATGAACGTAAGAGAACTAGGCTGTTGCAAGAAATATTGGAAATTGCAAATGTCACTATTGATAATTTTAATAAGACCCACACACCTGTTGTGAGAAAATTTGAGTTGTCAAAGGAAAAAAGAATATTATTGTTAACGTAGTTTGTCAATATTACAAACACATTTGAAGGAAACGATGTAAACTGAGGGATTTTCAGAATTACGTGTAGAATTGTTTTCTTGTAAAAATAATATTCATCAATGAAACATGGTGAGGTTTTGCCTTAATGTTTTATAATAATCATCAAATATGCGACTTTTGTTGCAAGCAAAAATTGTCCTTTTTTGCTACAACATCTAATGAAGATCCTTATTTAGTGTTAACGGCCCGGATACACCTAAGTATGAACGCCACTCTTTAAATGATGTCTCAAATTTATTCTTCATATAGATTAAGATTTATCTCTTCAACTGATGTATTGTTGATCGACATACATCAAAAAAGAACAGTTACTTGTACTTATATTTAAAACAGGATGGACTACTTTAGAAAATACCCCAGCTAAAAGAATGAATGTAATTTGTGGAAGGCCGAAAAAGTGGTATAAATATTAAGTGACAAAATCATTCTTTTCATTTATTTCTTTTAATAGAATATCATTTGAATTTAGCCCATGTTCGTGCAAACTAAATTGAAATATCAAAGGATGACTGTCCTATTCACTTGGGATTAGGATTTTATACTAACAATGTTAAGCAAAATTGGTTTAATTAATATTCTTCTCATATTTAGATGAATAAATCTTGAAAATCGTATAGAGATATAAGCATGGTAGTGTGTATTTCCATGTATAAATCTTAATATTCATTGAGATTTAGATTGTATACTATATTCTCACTTCCCCCTTGCATAAATAATTAATATTTATTTGTAAGCAAACTATTTGCTTCTTTTTCTTAAATCTTGAGCTACAATAACATGAACAAGAAACTATTATCTACGAGACTTGATTAAAATATTTGTCTTTCCATTTATTCTATTGAACTAGTGTGAGTTATTTTCCAGTGATATGTCTTAGCCTTCAAACATTTTCCAAACCATGCGATCTTCGCAGTGTTAATAGTCAAGTAGTTACTCGCTAATTAATAGATATTACTCGTTAAACATACGTTTAGCACATTGATATGGATTGAGCATATTAAATATATTAAGACTCATAGTTATTCCTCAAAAAAACATTCTAGCACATTCTGAGCATTTAAATAAATAATTATGATAGCAAGCTGCTTGGAATGGTTAATCACATAATTGAATTTTACAATTGCATTTTGTTAGTGTGATAAATTTACATAAGATTGAAAAATTATGATATTTTAAACTCCAATTAACACAAAATATAAGTTTTTCTTATTTACATATTTTAAAATTTTTAATTTATGATTCAAATAATATTTGTAATCACTATTTGAATACAATTTTACTCTCTATATCTTGAGTTAAACTGTCTTTTTTGTTGCTTGTTTATATATATATATATATATATATATATATATATATATATATATATAACTTTTAACCATTTTATATAGAACTTTAACCGAGGGAAAAAAACTTTAGTTCTAATTTATGTGGTAAGTAATTACGGATTAGTCTCTCAAAAAATTATATAAGTGACTTCACTTATAAAAAAGCATTTATTTTGAATAGCTAGAACAATTTGATTTGAATGCTGTTCATACATTGGACTATAGTTTACCAGCACTAATTCCCCGTAACTAGTTTGTATTTTATATTTCTTCCAGAAAAAATAAATAAATTAAATTAGTACTGTCACAAATATAAAGATAAATTCATATTATATTTATTTTGCTAATGGTTCTCTATAGATAAATTTGTTTCTTAAATATATTTTTTTATTATTTGATACTGCATTAATTTCCTTAGGAAATTTATTTTTTTATACTTGATTCTTTTTTTATAACTGTCGAATAATCTAAATCCAATATTTTCGTCATGTTTAAGAATTAAGTTAAAAATTTCACAAGTATAGTGACTTTAATTAAATAAGATTTTTTGTTTAACTGCGAAAAATTTGATTATGTCTATCATCATGAGTTTGGGAATCCAAATATAGTGCACAAAAATTTAATTTTATGAAACAAATAGTGAGTTTTATTATCACACAAAGTACTCTTTTCAAGCGTTGATAAAAATTTCCTTCTTTTTATTACTAGCGACCTTTATTAATACTTTTGTAAATTTAGATTAAAAAAATACTTTTTATATGTAATAAATTTGATTACGAGAAATAATTAGTTCAACTGAAAGAAAAAGTGTTTTCACTGAAGTATGGAGGACTTTTATATGAAGGAGATATTTTTTTATCTATTTATTCGATTAGAAATGTTATTATCAAAAATAAAAAATACAGATAAAGAAATCCTACAAAATTTAAAAATTAGTAGAACGTTTCATTCTTTTCAAAAGGGCACTTTATGTAATTCTCTGCAAGGCATCTTTAAGATGAAATCAAATAAGAGAATTGTTCTTTTTAGTTTGTTTTAAATATTATATATTCAATTTATTTTTTATATTTCATAAATTTTGGGTTACAGTTTACAAAATTCAAATTCTTAAGTAAACACAATACAATAGATAAAAAGGCTTATTTATCGGGGGGGGGGGGAACTACTAATTTTCATTAACTACTATTTTTAAACTTATTTTGACAAATTTTTTAAAAAAGTTGTTTATAACTATTTCTCATAAATACCAAGATTATTTTCTAAGCAAAATTTATCAATGTTAATCACTTTCTTTTAATTGTAAATTTTTAGTTCTTTAACTTTACTACCATTATTTAAGAACTGTTTCCATTTACAGCTTTGAAAATCCTAAGTTTTAAGCAAATATGTTCAACGATAGGAATTGTATATAGTTTAATTATTGTAAAAAGAAACAATGCTTTTGTAAATTTATTTTTAAAATAAATATTTTTAAATTTATAAAAAAATTTTCAGAAACATGCTATAAGTAATTTATTATTAAGAAACTAAGCATTTTATTTAAAAAAAAATATTTTTCCTTGTTTTTTAAATATTTGGTTATGTATCTTATATCATCTCTTTCTTTTCTTTTGGATGATTTTAAACCAAGTTTCTGTTGTTGTAAACAACACCTTCGTTCAATGCTTTAAAAATAGGAAACAAGAAATAACTTGACAGTGAAGAGAAAAGTAGTTATGTTGGCAAACAACGAAAATAGCGATGGAATGTGAAGAAAATATTTGAAGTATGTTGCCATTTTCTTTCTGAAAATAAGGCAAGGGACACAAATATATAGAATATATACAGAGTTTAACACATGAAACTGTTAAAATCCATTATTCGTAGCAAATTTTTATTTACAAAAAAATTAAAAAACTTTAGATTTAAACAAGTTGAGGATGTATTACATTAGTTGAGTTGTAGTAAACATATTTCAGATGTCATGTAATATTTTCATTATGAACTGTTTTCTTCTTTCAATTTTATGTTTTTAATATATATTTACAAAGAATAGAAATAGTTTTCCAAAATTTAATGTAAATATAGTAGATAAATTATTGTTGCAAACGCTTAAATAATTATTCAAGTTTTTTAAAATTCTTAAATACTAGAAGTTGGACTAAAATATTTTAAGATTATAAATTTGAAATTTTATCAATAAATATAAATATAATTTATAAAATTTTTAAAATTAACATACTATATAGTTCAAAAAAGAAATATTTATTTTTAAAATATCATTAAATAACAACATTTGGTATCTTTCTTTATTGCTCATTGGATATTTTTCAGCAAAAAGTGACAATATAAAAATTATAAATTCATTGTAACTAAATATATTTTATATTCTACTATAATTTGATTTGTAAAACTAAAATAATTAGGATGAATATTAAAATTAACAAGTTAAAATTAAGAACCGATCAAGTAAGGATTTAAAAGAAGGAGAAAATATAATAAACAGAGATAGAAAAGTAATTGTTAACTAACTTTTATCTTTAAAAATATTATTATAATATTATATTTTTTTTCGTAATACATGGTCAGTTAAAAAATGTTTTTAATTAAAAATTTGGAAAAATCTTATATCGAATGAAATTAGGAAAAAAGTATCTTCTAAAAATTATTTAATTTTGTAAAAATAGTTTTATTTTTATCTATACAATAAATATGCATTGAAATAATCTTTAAAGTCATATTTTTTGTAATGAATGTTACAAAAGTTAGATTTGTCACAATCTCAATTGTTTGTAACAATAATATAAAAAAGGAATATATAAATAATATAATATAATAATCAGAAAATAAAACAATTATTAATATAAAAGCATTCAGAAGTGTCATGCTTTTATATTATTGCTTAATTTATATCGATTGGGTTGAATGATAGGTATATTTTTATTGTTTATATTCAAATGAAATTAAAAATTTTTAAAAACATAATCGAGCAAATAAAATAGAGTGTCTTATGATCTTAGTTTTGAAAAATATGGTTGCTTGGTTTACTTCCTTTAATAAAGAAAAACCTTTTGTGGTGAGTATTTTCATCTGATCAGTATACTGTATCAGATTTGCAAAAAATTATAAATTCAGTTCCAGAAATTCCAAACTTGAGATATGCTGATATTCTATGTAATTTTATATATCAATACCTAATTTAGAATAAATGTTTAAATAAAAAAAAAACATTTAAAATTCAAATACTATTGTAAGTGATTGTATTGATCTTACAAATTAAATTTATAAGCACTGAATTTATAAGAAAAAGTAAAAAATACATATTTTGTATATCAATAAATATTAGAATTTGATCTATTTTCTGAATGTTGAAATATTTGGGCAAAAATGTCCATACAATTTTTTCAGTTTTTCATTAGATGAAAAAATTTATTTAAAAGTAAATATTATAAATATATGAAATCATTAATAATTATGAAATACTTCAGGAAGCTTTGCTTCAAATGATTTTAAAATAATTAATCAAAAGTGCTCTCATTAAAAAATATAAGTAATGACTAATTTTAGTTTTTATATTAAACTAATTATAAGTAATAATTAAACAATAGATAACAGATTAATTATTCAATGAATCTAAATATGCTTGTAATATGTTTTGCTTATTTTATACCATCTTAGGTTGAAGTGAATGTTATGGATAGTTGATTAAGAATAACAATTTCAAATTTAAGATTGCACTTCAAAATTTGAATACATCCTAATACTTCCTTATTTGGTCTACCAACCACAAGTATTTGAGTCAGTCAAATCCTGCCATTACATACTGAATTAATCTTGAATGATTAATTTTCCATTGATATGCTGCTGATTCAATAGTTAGAGAGATTAATTCCCAACATCTTGTTGAAATCAATTCAGAAGTCAATTTGAACACTTAATAAGTGTTTTGAATTTAAAGGAGACTGATTTTGAATGTGTGACAATTATTGCAATTAGCTGATAAAAATTAATTTATGTAATTTCATGTACCATTTTTAAAACTCCATTGTAAAATCATAACATCTCGTCGACCAGTTATAAAAATTAAAAAATTTCATTTTATTGATACTGGTAATTGTGAATGAAAATTACTCTTGAAAAATATTTTACTGGTAATGATTGACTAGAAAATATACTTTTAATCACATGAATATAAAATGTACTAATTTTTAAATAATGCAACAAAATTTCTTTTGCTTAGTTTATTAATAATTACTATTTATTCAATAAATTGTCACTGTGATATTGATGTACTAATATTTGAAACGTAATTGTGTGTATTACGGGTAGTTCTCAGAATCCAATTTGACTGTCATAAGATAAAATAATTCTTCAGGCTTAGAATTGAATCTATAAAACTGGATTTTTTACAAATTGCTTTTCTAAAACTTAAATATAATATGAAAACAAATTTACAAAAATCAAGTATTGTTATAACATTAAGAAATTAAATTTTTGTAAGAAATATTTCCTTTTTAAAATAAGAAACTTTTATTTTTAAAAATAATTTAAAAAATAATTTGTAGCTGCATGAAACTACTAAAGATAATAAGTTATATTTTAAGAGCTAATAACTTATTTTATGAATAAAATTTTAAACAAAAAGAATTATCTAATGCAATTGTTTTTGTATTAAGCATTAGTGTGTTTACCGGATACATTTTCCACGTCAGTATAAAAAAATACTTTCATATCAAGTTTAGTTTTTTTACACTGAAAATAATTAATTACGCTTGAGCTAGTTTTTTGTATAATATTTTTAACATTGATTAATTATGTGTACCTAAAAATAAGTAAAAAAATATCCAAACTGAATAAAATGAAAATATGGAAACATTGTGTAAGGATGTATGTAGAAAAGGCTCTAAATAACATCATTTGAGAAATAATTATTGGGAGGAGAATACCAATAAGGGAAAGATGTAACCAACGAAAAACTATTTGTATGTGTGCTGTTAAGAAGTACAAGTTTGCCGACAGGTCTGTTTGAATAACATGATAATACACTTAGAAAATTGGTTTCAATTGGAAATATGAACAGAGAATTGTGGTTATGATTTAAAAATAAGTCCAACTAAACTTCACAATTAGATGTTGCAAACAGATCACATTGATTTTCTTTATAATATCTGTGAAAAATCATTCAAAATATCAGTATTTATAATTTAGATTTTCATAAATAATTTTATTACGAGAATGCATTCAATTAAGTAAAGAGTAAATTCAGCAAATACTCTGAATTTCTCAAAAATCGAAACTAAAAATTTTAAATTACTTCAATTTATTATCTAAATTTCAAAGTAAACTTTTAGAAATAAAGTTTAAATGTTGTTTGAATTACTTTCTAAGCTTCTGAAAAGCTTTTAGTTTAAAGTTTATTTAATTTTTAAAAATTTAAACGAAAAATTAAATGTTCTTGTACTTACAGTACGATGGAAAATTTTAAGAGTTGACATTCTCAATTAAATTTCCTTTTCTTAAATTGTGTCAATTGAAAGATTTAAATTTTTTATGGAATTATGTAAAATAAGGGAAGAAAAATATTAAAAAATATTTTATTAATAAATTACAAATCTTACAAGCTTATGATCAATTCCCTTATTTTGTTTTTGTTCTGTCTTCTGAATTTTGTAAAGCTCCGGTAAAAAGTTTAAATTTTTATCTAATGTTATTTTGTTGCATATGATATCACTAGGGTATACATATACAACTTAGATCTTTATAGAAGTTTATTATTTGTATTGTATCTTGTTGTTATCGTACAATAAAAAATGTGTTTCAGTTAGAAACGTTTCATTTAAACAATGAAATAAGTAAGGGAATAAATAAGAAATGTAATCACAAGCATTGTTTGAGGGTGTAATTTACATTGTTTAATGTCATGAAATGCCTTTCGACTTTCATGTCATACAGTTTCTTTGAAAATAAATTTTACTGAAAATGTTAGAATAAATCTACACGAATTATTCATGTAATATTTATTGAATAAAATAGTAATACTTGATGAATAAAATAGATATTATAATTATTTCGTTAATTTTAACAACAATATAAACAAATATCTCCTTAAAATAATTTTCAGATTTTTAAAGTAAAATTTACCTTTAAAAATCTTGAATAGAAAATGTATTAACTGAAGTTTATTATATCATAACAAATAAACAATCAAATAAAAATACATAACCCTTTATATTTTTGTAAAGATTTGTTTTTATAAATAAAACCAAAAAATAATTTTTCTTGAATTGATTCTACAGATTTGTCTCTCAGAAAAAACAAAGCAACCTGAATTTAAAACTAAACTTAATATTTTTGTTTTAAACAACATAAATGAAAAAATATTCTAAAAAATGATTAGAATAGATAGCGAAAACAAGATGTTGATCACTTCATATTCCATTGTCGCACATTTTAGAGAAATATTTCTTTTGAAAATTATATAGAAAGTTTAAAATTTATGTGTAACAGTGTCTATTTTTCACATATCATTGTAAGAAGGAAAAAAGTTAAATATTGCATACACTTAAAAACACATTTTGTGAAAGATATACTGTGATACTCTTAACTGTTTTTTCATTACTCACAAAATATTTTCAGGAATTTGTTACATTTATTATGCATTAGAGAAATAATAGTAACTCAGTTTTATGATTACATATTCTGTCCGAAATAAAAAAAGACTTTTGCTTTCAGAATATTTATGTTATTTCAAGTAATATTCATTAATTTATCTACACACGCGAGTTTCAAATAGATATATTTAATCTGAAAATCTACTATACTTTTTTGATGTTAAATAATATTAGTTGTCTCAATGAAAAACTTAAAAAAAAATAGAAATTTTTTTATATATTAAAATAAAAATAACAGAAATCCCCAATTAATTT
>JAPDSC010110703.1:55248-75947 GCA_026290005.1 Latrodectus geometricus | reverse complement strand
AAATATTTTATATTAAAGGGAAATCTTGTGCATCAGAAAAAAAAAAAATCTGCTTTAGTATAGAAATTTGCAGTCAAATTTACTATACCAGGAAAGTTCTACAGAGGCACACTGGAGAGAAGATATTTAAATGTTAATTTTGTAGTTGTGCTTTTAATCTGAGAGGAAATCTCAAAAGGCATATGAGGGTGGTACATACAGGTGGTTTTCTTTCTTTTTTTTTTTTATTATCAAGCAGTAGACTGGTGTAAATTACTGCATCATTCTAATCGCAGGATTCATTTGCATTTTTATCCTTTATATTAAATTTAAATATGAATGTTTTTTCTAAATCTAGTAGGGTAAGGGTGTTTTCCTTCTTTGAACTTTTAATAATTTATGCTATACTATCGCCAATTGTTTAACTAATTAGGGTTTTCTTAAAACTATGTTGTTTAGGATTAAAACTATCAGAAAAAAATGCATAATATCTAAGGATGAAATGATTTACTATGTTGACGATGCTCCATTGTAGTTAAGCTTCAAAAACTACAATGGAGCATCTTAAATAAAATCTTTAATTAAATATGAAGAGCAATCGTACAAATGAAAAACATTTTTAATTTGAAATTTGTAATCTACAGCTGACTCATACTTTAGAGAAAACATTTCAGTGGGATAAATACTTTAATGGAAAATCTGGTTGTGCATCGGAGAGTTTATACTGGTAAAAAACCACTTCATTGTGGAATTTGGAATCGAACATTCCATATCAACAAAGTCCTACAGAGGCACACTGGAGAGAGGATATTTCAATGTGAATTAAGTAATCGTGCTTTTAGTCTGAAAAGAAAATTGAAAATTCATATGAGAATTCATACACTTGAAAAATCTTTTGAGTGATATTTGAAATATCACTTTTAGTACTTACGTTAGACTTAAGTATTACTGAAAAAACAAATGATTTAGTTTGATAAAGATGAACTATTTTTTTCTTTTTATTTTTTCAGAAGACGTTTTAAACTTGATTGCAGATGAAACAAAAAGGTATGCTACACATATTTAAGATATAGGTATAGGTTCAGATATATGGAAGAAACGTGTTATTGTTATGCAAACGTTCTTATGCATGCACCTACTTATCTTTATTTTTAGTTGTTATGAATAGGAGTTTAACTACAGTTTGTTGATTGTGTCCTTTAATTATGGAATTTTTGTTATTAATAAAAGTGAGATTCTCAGTGACTTCTGAGTTGAAGAATTTCGCCTTTTTTAATTAAGATTAAATTTGTTGGCTGGTACCTATGTTAGTCAAGTCTTTTCGAATATCATATTATGAAAAGGAACATTAGGTTCCTTATATTTTTAATAATTATAATACATAACATGATAATCTTTCGTCCATTCTGCTCAAAATTGCTGGTTTTGAGATCGATATATAATGAAATTTGGTATCGTATTCTTAATGAATTTTAAATGATTTTTAAAATTATTTGCAAGTTAAAAACTCCTAAATCAAAGGTTTAGTAGAACACCCAAAGTCCCATGTTTACATTTGTAATATTAAAACAAATTAATAAATAATTATATTTGTAAAAAGAAAATTTTTGATTTGATCTTAATAAATATCAAAATTCATGCTTAACTCTGATAAATAAATTTATAATCATTAATATGTTTCTGTATTTTTGCTCTTCCTGTTTTTCCTTGAAATATTTTCTTTAAGAAATATGTGTTATTGTATTATGAGAGATTTTTCATTTTCTGGCTTTTAAGATAAGGTGATGGAATCACGTCTTCACAGGGAAGTAATAATGATCTTAGTAATAGAAACCACTATGATCATTATTACTTCCCTGTGAATCCGGTATACTCTACCTCAAATCCTTCTTTGAGGTAGAGTATACCAGATTTGATCTCGCCCTCTACTGAAAATTGAGGACTAAATGTCGAATTCCCCTTTTTTTATGCACAAATGTCGGAATAGATACTAGGCAACTTTAGTGTTTATACTATGTGACATTTAAATAAGGTATATTGTTTAGGGACATATTTCTATACGATTTTGTACTTTTTTGATGCCACAAAAAGAACATGGTAGTAAAAAAGAACTGAGATAAAAAATGAAAATGAGCCATAAAGTGAGATGCAGTGCATAGTTAAAAGGGCTACTTTACAGTTGTCAGTAGTATATGCCACGCAGTTTTAATTTCTCTACAAAATTAAAATAAGCACGATTTTGTTTTTTGAAAGACAATTTAATAAAAAATTTTTATACAAAATTTCAAACTCTAAAAATAAGAATTTATATTTAGTATTACCCTAAACATTAATAAATTTCTTTTCTTTACAGATAAGAATTTTGTTTTCGGAGACTAATATGAGTACATTTTTGAATGAACAATATTTGTGGTCTGTTATTTAAAAATGGGACAGAATTTTACAGTTTAAGGTTTGACAAAAAAATTTTTTATAGGCAATTAACTTGAATACTACAAGTCAAATTAGAGGTCAATTCCATTCATGATTGATCCCCAACATTCGTGGTGTAAAACTTAAGTCTCACTCAGAAACAGAAAAAAAATTACATTTTAAAGTTTTTTTCAGAAAGATAAAAGCATCTACGTTAATGTGCGCTTTAGGTCCCCTACTCTGTCAACTTGGCGATAAATGCATCAAGCGTGGTAAACCAGATGTTTTTATCCCTAATGAGCTGTTTATGGCAACCTCCGGAGGAAATAATTTGAAGCGATTATTCGCGCATGCTCATTGTTTTTTTCTTTTAGCATTTTAATTGATCGTTAATTAGCTTCAGTTTGAAAATTGGTCATTTTCATTGGTTGCTAATTAGTTTCAGTTTGAAATAACGGTATAATTTTAATATCGAATAAAAATAATATTTTAAATATCATTAAAAATATAATTGAATAATAATAATAGTTTGAAATAACGGTATAATTTTAATATCAGATAAATAATATCGTTTAAAATATCAATAAAAATATAATTGTTCTACGAATTTATTAAAGTTGAATTTGCTCTGAAGATAAGAAGTATTTTTATTTGACCTTTCTTTTGTTTATAAGTAGCTTATTTTTTTGGTGTTTTCTTTGCTTATATTTCGTTAAATCCTTGATGTCACTATGGAATTTGCTCTAGCTGGAGTTTTGAGTGCAAATAATATATATTCAGTTGGCTATTTTTGCGTTTTGGCAGCCATGGGTAAGAAAGTGGTATTAGAATGGCGTATGAAGGAGGGAATGATAACATCGAAGTATAAATGGCCAAAGTGAGGATCGCAAATGAATTTGAAAATGAAGAATGATATAGGTGATGGATTTGTTTGGTTTTGTTAATCAAAAGTTAGAGAGAATGTGCATGAATGTACTAAGAGTGTGAGAATGGTCTCATGGTTTAGCCATAGCCATTTGAGTATTGTACAGATTTTGAGATTGACGAGATTGTGGTATGCAAAGGCGATGCATGAATACCTTGTGTTTGATCATACTGTGACTGATTGGTGTATGTTTTGCAGAGAAGTGTGTCAGAAACTTATGATGAATGAACTTGCGGAAAAGATTGGTGGATATGGAAAGATTGTGGAAATTGATGAATCTAAATTCGGAAAAATGAAGTATGGACGATGAAAGCCTGTGAAGGGTGAATGGCTTTTGGGTGGTGTTGAAAGAGGAACGGGTAAATATTTTTTTAGAGTGAGAAGAGAGATGCCGAGGCTTTACTTCCAATTATCAAGGATTGGATATTGCCTGGGACGACTATTATCAGACTGTTAGTAATCCTATAACTGCCTTCAAGAAGATGGTTTTAGTGTATTTTTATTGATTCATTTTATAGAATATCAAAATTTTTATTAATATTTTAGTATACTGTTTGTTATACAATTCGGAAAAAAAAAAATGTTTTTTCTTTACATTGCAACAGTTAAAATCGTTAAAAATCGTATTCCATTATCGCCATGGCAACAGCGTTTTTGAAAACGCGCCAAGTACGGGACCCAAAGCACACTTTCGCCAAGTTGGCAGAGTAGGGGATCTAAATCGCATTTTCATATGCATCTACTTTAACTAGATGAATATTTAGTGTTGTAATAGAGTAATATTTATAAAAAAAAAAAAAAAAAAATTCATTAATTTTGTTAACATGCGTATTAATTTATATCTTTTTCAAATTTAACGTCGATAATTAATATGTATTCATTTACAAACAAAAATGATTAGTTAAAATATCATTTTTACTTACATTTTTTTCAATATCAGTAATGCAGTTTTCAGAAGGGATTTTGAGCATAATCAATTCTTTGCTTATTATATTTCCTATAGCCAATTATGCTTCGTTACTTTAAAAAAATCTTTGTTTCATAAATATATCTTTTGCCGTCTAAGAATCGAAAGTTTTTCTGCTAATTTTATAACAATAGTTTTAGAAAAGTTCTCTATTATTAGTTGATATATGCCACATCATAGTTTACAAAACACACTAAATTGGCCTTAAGTGATATTTCTCGTATGTTTGCCAAGCATCCCAAATTTTTTTTCTTCGTTCTTGATCCAAAGTTCACTAGTAACAAGCGTGGATGCTCTGGTTTTTAAAGAGAATTCCTGCATCACTGAAGTAATAATCCCTAAAGTCGAAGTAATATCCACTAAAGACTCTCTAAAGTAGGGTTTCACACGGAACTTTCGTCTCGAGTTCCCCCCCCCTCCCAAAAAAATGATATTCTGCCTCTGTTACGACTATCTACGACTGTTTATCTATACTGATGAGAGTAAAAACGAAGACTCTTTTTACGGCAATGGAGTTGTCAGTAAATCCATAAATGAAACTAAAATAAACAAATTCTGACTTCAGTTCGGTTTTCAAGAGTGAGCTTTATAGCTATCAAAGAGGAACTAAGAGCTGTTTCGATCTTTGCAGATTTTAGGGCAATATAAGTTTTGTCTGGCAGTCGTAGTGCCATTTAAAATCTTTAATTCTAGCTAAGAGTCGTTGATAGGGCCTGAATGGCAATTCCAGGCAAACTTAAGTAGTTCTTGTCACTGGAAAGTGTACCTACAGTGGATTCTTTGGCATATTGACATATAAGGGATTAAATAGCAAACGTTTTGGTGAAAGAGAGTTCTGACAGGTAAATTTTGCTCATCATCCCTGGTATCAAGGCGATTGTTCTGGAAGATCCCTTGCTTTTGATTGCGATAGATATGTTCAGACAGCACTTCCCTGATTCTTCAGTGGACACCTGAAAGGACTTATTTACAATAGAGATTTTAAGATACACCTGAATTGTTCTAAAATCAAGATGTACCGGCATCACTGGCACATATCCTTGAGTGTCTAATGTTGTCTCTTGACTGCCTCTGCGTACAACCCTCCCATGTTTGTTTTCGAGTTTCTGAAAGTAAATGGACTCAAGGACCTTGTTTAGTATATTCCTACACATGGAATAAATAAAAAACTGATATGTTAAACAAGAAATGGGAAAAACGTTGATTGCTTATCACTACTGTATATATGGTGAACTCATTTACATTTTCATCAAAAATACGTCAGACCTAGCGCTGGATATAACCCTTAAAAAAATATATATACTTTAGTGTGAAATGATATGATACATATGCAAGTTCATACTGATTAAAAATGATTTCTGTGTTATATTTGCTTTCAGTCATTTCCTCAGACACGTAATGTTGTTAACATAGAAAAACAGTGAAAAAATTACTCCAACTTAAGTTTTGTAATCAAGATTTTATCTTAAAAGAAAACCTCATGAACATCGGAGAATTCGTACTAATGAAAAATTGTTTCATTGTGATATTTGCAGTCAAAAATTTATTTCTAAATGAAACCTTAAGAAACATGTGAAGATACAAACTGAAAAGTCTTTTTAGTAAAGTTTGCAATCGAGATTTCTCTTGTAATGGTTGCCTAAAGAAACATCAAAGCACTCAGCGTACAATGATCATTTGTATGCTATCAAAAGATTTTTTTTAAACAGTTTTACTTGAAAAATTATTCCATCTAAGTATCTATACAGCGAAAAAATACTTAATAAACAAAAACAGTTGATAAACAAGTCGTTTCAGATGCTTTTTAAAAATTGTCAATTATTCTTCCATTTCAGTGAAATTGGATAATTTAAATAAATAAAATACAAATAATTAAGCAAAACATGTTTTGAAAGATAGTTATTTCGTGAAAAGTGCTATAAATTTAGTATAACAATATAAATGCTTAATCATAAAAAGAATTAAATAACACGTGCTATATTATGATGCTGCATATGGTAAGTATATGGTCATGCTTTCAGAAAGACTCACGTTTGTTGAAATGTGAGTGTTCCAGAAATATTCACTAGTATTTTGTTACAAAATGTTTAAGCAAAAGTTCATTAAATTCTTGCTACATCGAATTTATGCTAAAGCAATAAATTCCTGCTTGAGCACATAATTACAATATTAGAATATATGATAGATATTAGAATAGATGATATTTGCAATCAAAAATTTACTTGAATTTAGGAAACCTAAAGAGACGTCTGAGAGAATATATACTGAAAAACGCTACTTCAGTGTAAGGTTTACAATAAAGCTTTCCCTCCAAATGGTTACCTAAAAAGGTATCAAAGAACCACAGACCAATATTTAAGACGAACATCTTCCTGAAAATGACGGCACGACGAAATTTGAAATGCCGCTAGGTGGCGTGACCGATGCGTTCTACCACTATCGTAGTGGGAAATGCATTGATTTCTATGGGAATAAAAATCTTTTAAAATTAATTAAATGAAATTTCAAGTAATGTGAATACAAATGCATTGATTATTAATCTGTAATTGATTATAGTAAAAAAAATGATAAGGGAAATACAAAATCTAACATTTTATTATTAGGTGTTATGTAGAATGAAACCAATTTTACTTTCGTTTTTGTGAATAATGAACATTTTATATAATTCAGAAAATTCATCGCATATATTTCCAATATTAATTGAATTGTTATACTTCCTTTTTGATGTCTTACCTCGATTATTTATTTTAAATTTAACTACATAATAGATAGTTTATAGAGCTGATAGACATTTTGATTGCTACATTATTTTAATGTTTTACCATTAATTGTAATTTTAGAATTTAGATTTCAAAGACATTTAATTTTAAATTATTTTAGAATAATGAATTTAAAATTCAATTTTTATTGAATTAGAAATCAAATCCTATAATTATCTATAATATATTTTTATAGAAATGTAGTTATAATATTAATCATATTTGAATTTATTATATATTTATGTTTTGCATATCAATTCAATTATTCTAATAATTTTTATAGAAAATAATTTTAATATTAAATTTTTTTGTTATTTTAAGTTTAAATTCTTTTATTCTTAGTTAAAGCTATAAAAATATTTTGCTAAGTAATTGCGTTTTACTGTAATTAACTTTTTATGCCACTGAAAATTAGATATTCTTCAAAGTAATTTCTTAAAACCAATAATTGTGTTATGTCATTAAAAAGTTATCTCAATATAGCATTTCTTAAAATTTCA
This sequence comes from Latrodectus geometricus, assembly GCA_026290005.1. NCBI lineage: Eukaryota > Metazoa > Arthropoda > Arachnida > Araneae > Theridiidae > Latrodectus > Latrodectus geometricus. Next base: position 68,405 of record JAPDSC010110703.1, on the reverse strand, counting down.
TGTAAAAACTATTTAAATCTAAATTATGGAAGTATTTTTTTTTGAAAAAAGTCTAAAAACACATCAACTACAATAAGCTTTCCAATTTTTCATTATTTTTCCTAAATGACATAAGAAAATCTAAATTTACATTTCTTTTAAAAGAAAGCAGTAACATAAAACACAAACTAAATTTTTGCTTTATTTTATATGAATTACAAACCAAATATCCTACTTCATTGAGTCACTTTTAAAAATTATAGTAACTCATAAAAACTAGGGCATTTAGTTAAATGGGATATAGGATTCAATGTATCCAACAATGTCAAATTATGAATGTTTGTCGTGAAAATTTCATTTACTATTGCATTGTGTATCAATTTCTGCTTAACAATGAGTTGAGTTGGATTCTGCAAAAAGAAAATAAAAATTACTTGATTAAATAACAAAAAAATACATAGCCATACATAAAAAAGGAATAATTTGAAAATTTAGTTAATTTAATATAAAGAAAAATTAGCAAGATCAAATTCAATGCAAATACAAAAATATGTATAATTTGTTACTCAAGATCATATTAAACATGAATAGAAATAAAAACTATAATAAACATTTCCTTAAATAAATCATGCATATTTTTGAAATAGTTTAATATTTTTAGCATTTATAAACACATAAAAATTTAAATACTTCAAAGTACAATAATTATAAAATAAAACATGTAGATAAAAAAATATACTATTCAATATCTTTAATGAATAAGTATCCTTGAAAAGTTGTAAAAATTTAATAATTATTATGAATACATAGAAGATAATTATATAACTTATAGGTACACATATCTAATTATTTCCAAATACAAATATGATAAATTATAATATTACAAGGACAACTAAAAGTGAATCCCACCACTTCAATTAAAACATTTCCACAAGATTCACAAGCTCTAAATTTTTCAACCTTTCTTGCAACTTAACCAGAAAAATAACTTACCACTATATCATTTGAATCAAATAATTTGAATCACTAATGCATATATATCCAAAACATTAAAAATGTCTTATATATTTTAAAAAATTTATCCAACACAAAGTACTTACAGTTCCATCTGATAAATTTTGTACATAATAATTATCTATGTCTCCTTCTTAAAAGTGCAAAAAAACACACTACATCATAAGAAGTCTCAACTATTTATCAGCCCGAGGAATTACCAATCTCCATTTTTCAAGCAAGTTTTGATCCTAAATCAAGAATACATTATAGCATGCAGAATAAATTAACAAAGTTATATTTATATGTGGTTGTGCATGAGTACATCAGCTTTTTAAATACCAAGTTATAATTATATTTTATTTAAATCAGGGATAAAGTAAGTTACCAGGTTTTAGCTTTAATATTGATATTAAATTTAATAAAAAAAAAAGGAATACACAGACAAAAGAAAAATATGGGGATAAAGTTAGATTGATATATAAATTTCATGAATTACTTTAAGAAATGAATTACTAAAGTCAATTTCATGAATTACTTTAAGTAAGTTTTTCCGCAAAACAATATGCAGAAATAAAGAAGAAAAATACAATTAATTATCTGAAATCATTGTATTTTAATTAAACAGCAATTATTTTATTACCAAAAGGAGCTAAACTAGATAATTGGTTATACTTTGCCATCAAAATTTAATTGTCTATTTCAAGCCAGATTGCAAATAATAATACAAATGCAAAGATTTTGTTTTCATTATATAACATAAACTAACTTATTAAGATAAAAATTATTTATTGAAAATAGAAATAAGTGAAGTATATTTTGCACGTTGTCTTTGCTGACAATATTTTTGGTGCACAAAGGAAATTTAGTAGATTTTCCTCATTCTTCTTTTTTCAATCAATATTCGATTTACAGCCAGGACAAAAGCATGATTTAGGTATTTTACAATAATAAAAATATTTAGAATTCATAAAAACAAAATCATTAACTTAAAATGGTACACAACACAATGTAAACAAATACGCTTCTACACACATGAGATGCTTTTAGCGTCACCAAGTGTCAGATATGTTCAGGAAAGTCTATCAAGATGGCGTTTCATTTTTTGAAGCCTCCAAGGGAGAAGTCGTTGGTTTATTATCTTGGTCTGTGCAAAGAACTCACAGGCAGAAAAGTTCTTTGTATGCATTGAAAAAGTTTTTAAATATTTTCAGAGAAAATAAGAGAACTTACTTTAATCTCTAAGAGAAATAATACGCGACAAAAAATAATTTTTCAAATGGCTTAAAATTATTCGAATCTTATATTCAATTAAAGTGGAACAATTCTAAAAGTTGTACCATAGACAATATCAAATGAAAGATAAATTAATTGGTTTTATAATTAAAAATTTTTTTCCTTCATTGCAATATAAATCAGAGAAGCTTTGAACAAAGCTTAAAGCTATACACACATAAGTTGTGATATGCAATTTTGTAATAAATGTGTGTTAGAGAATAAAACTTCATAGTACATGTTGATAAAAAAAATTTAATATCATATTGCGTATCAAAATTATTTTCTGTCATTGAGATAATTCTATCACTTTTTATATTGTTGTAACGAAATCAATTATTAAATCTGAAATTTTGAAGCCTTCCTCAAAAAGCTCCGGAAAAAGACTTCAAAATGAAAGTGGAACAAGTATCAATTTAAAATCAGAAATCTCTAGAATTTAATTTCCCAATAGCTACAGATATCAGCAAAGTGGTTGCTTACTTAGTGAGGAGATTCCAAAAGATCTCCTTGGCAAATGTTAAAAAGCACAATCTTTAGTGGCGTTTTTAATTTTCGGGCGGTTTTCATTCTTCTACATCTTCATGCATAAATTTTTTTTTATCTAGGATTATTAAAAATATTTCTCAATAGCGCTTCAATTTATTAAGTTCCCCTATTTTAACTCGGCAAGCTTTATCGCTCTTCAGAAAATTTTCTTTGTTCGTAACAAAACTATTTTTCGTTAAAACAGAGACAGTGGTCGGAGATTGATTGGTTGATTGTGTGAAGTGTAATGACACAAGGTCCTGTCTAGGTCAAGCACATGTTAGATAAAATTTTGATTTATAAAATAATGTTGAAAGTAAAGTCACAATGTACATAGCAGGGTTTTAATGGAACGTAAAAAGACGAAAAGATTATGGTGAGGAGTTTCTCCAATAATATCTTGTAACGTTAAAAAGGTATAATTAAAATATGCAAGACGATAGTGATTAAAATTGGGCAGTCAATTAAAATATACGGAAGAGTGTATGACACATTGCATGTAGAACAATAGGGGGTATTTTGGATCACTTAAAAACAGGTGTTTATGCATAAAACGAGTGTGACCAATACGCGCATATGAGTGAATTTTACATCAGATCTGTGTAATGGCAAAACTGACAATGAAATTATATTTGGTGTAGTGGTAAATTTATTCATAGTTTGTAAATTCTATAGCTCCTGGTCATTGGGATTGAATAAATTTTTTACAAGGTTTCTTCTAATCAAACAGAGTGACAGCATTTTGTAAGTACTGACTTGTGTTTTTTACTGCTTCATCTGCTTTATAATTCCCATATATACCTATATGACTAGTTATTTAACAAAAGTTTATTTCACAAAATTGGTTTCATAAAATTTCCAAGATGATAAAAATTTGAGATATTACGGGATGATAATGTATATCAATATTTTTTAATGCTTCCAAGACGTTTATCAGGATATACGCAAAGTTAGAATGTTCATGGTCGTATAAAAGCTTTAGTACATGAAAAATTGCTGTAGCTTTAGCATTATAAATTGAGCAAATATTGTTAATTCCGAAACTGTTGGATGTGGAGTACATTTCCAAAATACATCAAACCTAATGAACTCTTTTGGAACCATCCGTAAGAACAAGAATGTATGAAGAATACCGATTGCGATGTGAGAAATAAATTAAACCACTTGTTTAGTACTTTATTTTTTATAACTAGGAAAAGAGTTAGTACAATTTTTGCAGAGATATTCCATGGAATATTCTTACAATAAGTGGTATGAGCCCGTACATCAAGTAACTCAGAGTGTTGAAGGAATGATTTGGCTCGAACTAGGAAAGGGGGAATATTAAAAGGTTAAGCATGATGAAGTCTCATTAAAGCAAGAGAAGTGCGCCCCAGAACGCAAAGGATGACAGGATTTTGGATAGGACAGAATTTTAAAATAATAGATTATAGCCAGTTGTTGACGTCTTTTCAGTGTCAATTGATGGCTAGTGATATATAAGCTATGTTCAGTTGAAGTACGAATACCCGTAAGACAGAATGATAGACTGTCTAGAGTATGTAAGATGGATGACCTAGGAGATCCGTATACAAGAGAACCATAATCAATTCGTGAGAGTATTACAGAATAACTCGAAATAATAACGTGCGACTCGCTTCCTAAGAAGTGTTGCTTGAGAATGTTAATAGTTTGCTCCCAATTCAATTGCAATTCAATCTCAATTCAATTCATTTGCAAGAAATCGCACCCGATTGACCATGGGTATTGATACATTTTCAATCTTATTATCAGGATCTAGATGAAAGCCAGCTTTTCTGCAAAAATGTACATTTCTGCTCTTACTTGGAGATAAGATGTCCTTTTCTGTCCCACCAATAAGTAAGGATGCTGTTTTCTCAGCAACTTACGTTCTACAAGATTCATATTTGATCCTTGACATAGTAGCTGTAAAGCATCAACATATAAACTGCCATGTACAGGTTGATTGAGAATGCTGCTAATATGCAAATTGAAAAATAACACACTTAAAATGCTTCCTTGAGGAACTCCTTCATATTGAACAAAACGATCAGATAAAACTGATTCTATACGGATTCTTAAAGTACACAATTGTAAAAAGTTTTGAAAGAGGATAGGAAGGTTACCCCTTAAGAGCCAAATTTAAACATTGTTTGGAGAATACCATATCACCATCGTAAGAATTTTCTATATCAAAAAAGATAGAAATTAGATGGTTTCTTTTAAAAAAGCATTGCGTATTTAAATTTCCAAATACACAATGTTAAGTGTTGACCTTCCTTTACGGAAACCACTTTGGAAAGGTGATATACACTCACTTTTCTCTAAAATATATACGAGATGGGCATCGACCATATGTTCAAATGTTTAACCGAAGGCAGCTCGTAAGAGCTATTGGACGGTAGCTCAAAGGGTCGAGGAATCTTTATCATGTTTTAAAATAGGAATAATTGTCACTTCTCTCCACAAACTAGGATAAGTTTGTTCATTCTAGATTCTATTGAATAAAAGTACTATATTTGACAAAGAATCTAAATTTAGATGACGTATTATAGCATAACTTATGCCATCAGGTTCTGCACTAGTGTTACGTGCTTGTAATATGACTTTCTTCAAATATCTTAAGGCTGCAATTGTATGGATATGTTTCTTCACTCAGGAAATTTATCGGGATTTTTTCAGCAACAGATTTAGTCTTAAGAAAACAGGGATTATATGATTCCTCGCAGGATACATTAGCAAAAGATTCTGCAATGATGTTAGCTATATCAACAGGAGAGGAGTATGAAGTAGTCTTGGTATACATGATGGGGATAGAAAATTCTCTAGGTACACCACTAGCTTTAACTCTTCGCTACAACTTCTTGCTTGATGTTGATGATGTTATAGATGAAGCGTAAGCCTTCTAAGATTCTCTATGAGCATGACACCTGGTTTCACGAGCAGTTGTCTTGGCTCGTTTAAATGTTATGAGGTTCTCAGAGGATGGGTATCGCCGAAAAATGCCCAATAATTTCTTTTGGTTTTTATAGGCTAATTGACAGTCTTCATTCCACCACGGTTTATATAGTCGATGGCGGGTAGGGGAACTCTTAGGAATAGTTATGTTAGTTGCATTTATTGGGAAGATACGCTGAATCGATCGCAAAACTGATCCATGTTGGGTTTTAATCCTTACGGTACGAATCTTACCATCGTGACCCAGAATTAATTCTATAATTTTTGCTAATGTTATATAATATACAAGCAAAAATAATAATAATTTTTGTTTGTTATTATCTCCTATTAATACAATGTCCTACCTTGGGAAGGCGAGATCTCTTATCATTCTATTTTTGAACCAGTTGACTCAAATACTCTTTTCTAAAACGTTGCAGCAAATCACTTAAAAGTTTGTTTCTGTATTTATACGTTTAACAAGATTCTGCGTATTTACTTGGTCAATATCCTCAACGTCGGAGCTCCGATTCTCGATAAGAAACATTGCAGTTCAAAGGAATCAATTTCTGTGGATTTTCAGATACATAAGTTAGTGGTCTACAATTAATTATAGATTCACAGTGAGGTAAATAATAATATACAATTCTTCATAAGTTAATACAGATTTTCCCAAAGTACGTTTTAACAGCTCTTTTATAATGCGAACCAACCTTTCCCACCAAGCTGTGGTGGGAGGAATAAATTTCCAAAGTATTCTATAAGAGTTTGTTTCATATATTATTTCACTCCAATTTAATTTTGAGAGTTCATTGAAGGCGTCACGAAAATTCATTCCATTATCACAATAAATTATTCGTGGCCGGCCGTGTCTAGTGATGAACTCTCTAAGTGTTAGGGAAAATGCATCAGACGAGAGGGAACTAACAAGTTCGAAGTGAATAGCAGGATATACGGCACAAGTAAACAGTGCTATCCAAACTTTTCCATCCTTTTTTCAAAATTAGAGGTCCGGCTAAATCAATACCAACAATTTCAAATGGTGTGCAATCCTTTACCCTGTCTGGTGGCAAAGGTGTTGGTTCGCTTGACATAGCTTTCGTTTTGTAACTTTTACAAACAACACAATTATATAAAACATTTTTTATGGCTTTTCTAGCTCTGATAATCCAATAGTTTTCCCTTAATAGGCATTGCATCATTTGAATACCCGCATGGCTATTATTTACATGAACATTGATCAGCAGTTTAGTAAATTTGCATTTCTCTGGTAATAATATCGGATACAAGTAAGATTTAGCATCATCTCCGTAAACTATACTTGTCCTAACTCTTAAAATACCCTTATCGTCTATAACAGTTTCGATAAAATTTGAAGATTTTTCATTAGATAAATAATATTTTTGAACAAAACAAATTTATTTTTCCTCAGAATTCTCTGTTTCTGATGGTGAAAATTCACTATTTTCGCATTTATACCGGCCAATTTTACAGTTATTTACGAACTTCAATAACCATGCAAATATCCTAATCATTTTATTATAATCTGGTACATCATCTAAAAGCCAAGGAAGTGCGTCTTTTGATACATCAATATTCATTACTTTAACTTTTTTCTTTCCGAATCTATTTGTACAGTTTGGCACAGCCTTTCTCCAACACACAAATTCTCAGAATTTTTTCGCAGCCTCAAAGGACCTTCCCACCATTTAGAAAGAATCATTAGTTTCGCAGAACAACCCCGAGATAATAAGTCAGCAATATTTATATTTCCTGGAATATGTTTCCATAACTGCCCTTTTGTCAAATCACGAATCTCTGTAGCACGGTTTTGAACAAAAACAAACCATTTTCCTTGCTCTTTTATCCACCAAAGAGCTATAGTAGAATCAGATCAAAAGGTTATTTTTATATCTGGTAAATCAAGAGGATTAGTAATTGAATTTGCAGTCTAGAACCTATGCAACAAGCCCTTAATTCTAACCGATAAATACTTAAAGATTTCAAGGGTACTACTCTAAATTTTGCTCGTACGAGACTTACCTTAACTTCAGAATCGAACAAAGACGCACACCCCTTGCAATTCAACATCTGAATTACAAAAACATGTAATTCTGATGTTGAATTAATAGCCATAAATCGAGACAAAGATACATCTTTTAAAATAGATAAGTTTTTAAACCATTTTAAAAATTCACTTACATCACTTTGAGACAATTCATCATCACAAGAAATTTTCATTTTCCCTAAATTTTGCAATAACATTTTTGGAAGCAATGTAGCCGGTGTTAATAATCCAATAGGATCGAAAATTCTTTGTATAATTATTTAAAATAATTATTTTTGTAATTTTAGTATCACAAGTTAAAGTATTTAAATCTATGCAACATTTCAATGTATCATCATCCAAATTACTCCTAAAACAGAAGTATCTCCTGAACGCTTATCTACATTAAATCCAGCCACATTATTTACAAAATTACGTAAATTAAAACATCCATTCATCAAAATTAACTAAGCATATTTTATAAATTGCTCTTGTTCAGATCTATTAAATACACCCAACACACAATTGTCAATATAAAAGGAACGCTTTAGATTTTGAGTTACATAATTATATTCAGATTTACAGTTTTCTAATAAATGCAGAAAGAAGGAAAGGGCTTGATGAAACTCCAAAAACGGCCCTACAATGTCTATAAACTAGCTGTTCTTCATTAGATGGGGAAAAAAATCTACGAAAATCTCTTTCTTTGGGTGCTATAGACAACATTAAAAAATCATTCTCAGTATCCGCAATGATGCCAATGGGATACATTATAAATCTATCAAGAATATTAGGTATTAATTCTATAAGAGATTAATTCCTTTGTGCAAATATTCATTCAAAGAAGGCTTCCCTTTCTCAGAGGCAGAAGCATCAAATACCGAGCAGATTTTCGTAGTTTGGCTTTCTAATTTAATTACAGATCTATGAGACATATATAATGACATTCATTATTTATCTCAAAATCTGACACGCGTTCAGTAATTTTAAATTTTTCCCAATCCTGTGATAATCAGCAAAAAATTCACTTCACCATAATCTATTAATAATTCGTCTGTGTCTTTTCCAAACTAATTCTTTATTATCCGGCGAATTCATGTTATAATTTTTCCATGAGAGTTCTACTTCATATCTTCCATCAGGAACAATTTTCATTTTATAATTGAAATCATCCAAATTAAAATCACTTTTTCTTTGTCAACTAGGGTAAGATCAAAGAGAAATTCCTAGAAGTTCAAGTTCCCATAATTTATTTGTAGTTATCTTCAGCGAATGCATTGTGAAACAATGTTTTTAAAATATTATTTTCCTCACTTGAATTATATTTTCCAAATACAGTCCAGCCGAGTTTCGTTTCAATGGCTGTTAAACCAGATTTTAATTCAAAAGAATTTTCAGTTAATAATTTTCCTATAACATCTGCACCAATTAAAAGATTGATTTCTGTTTCCTTTCAAAAAGAATCGGTAAAATCTATTTTATTTTCTGATAATTCATTTAAAATCTTCTTATTCTCAATCGTAGGAATAAATCCACAAATCTGTTTTTCAGAAAGAGCTTCGAACGGACAAATAAATGTTCCTTTCAAATTACCGACTTCAATAGAAAAAACACGATGTTGTTTTGGTTTAGTTGCATTCCCTCCAAAAAGTGCTTGGATCATCGTTTCGTTCCTAAGTCTCAAACTGGGTCATCAACCTTTCGCTTACGTAAGTACTCTGACTCTCAGTGTCTATTACTGTGCGAACAGCTTTCTGGTGACCTTGACACCTAATCATAGGGTCTGCAAAAATACAGTTTCGCTTCTGCCCATGTTAGAAAGAGAACTGCCCTATTGAATATTTTCTGTTCATTAATTTTAACTTGCTTATTACACATAATATCATAATGGTTGTTTTTACAATGCAACTGACTTTTTAAACAACAAAATTTATTTAAATGTGTCCAGTCTTTTTAAACAGGAAAAAAATCCAATTTTTTTAATAACAGTTGTTTTTTATCAGCTAATGTCATTTTTTTTAGCAGTAAAGTATTTCTCACTAGAGTGCGATTCATCGCAAAAAATACAATTACTAACTTTTTTACCTGCATTATCCAGACTTTTTTTTTTTACGAGTGATCATACTATTAGATGGTCAGCTGGTTTTACTTGTTCAAATTCATTTTCCGGTGGGTTTGAAGGGGATCAAAACCATTATGTGTTAGTAGTACCATTTCTTCACCCTTCATCTCCTGACGAAGGAAATCCATTAAAAATTCTCGGAATCTTGACTCTGTAGTACTATGATTTCTTCGGGCATGCAACTTTCCACTAAAGGGGTTAGGAGATCTCCATATTTTTCTTGCGTTCTCCCAAGGCTTTCCAAAGCTTATACTTTGCTTTCTAGTTCATCATAAAGAGAAAGTAAATCAGTTCTCGCTCTTCCTGTAGAGGCTTTCTTTATTAAACCATCGATAGTAAATCACCAACATAAATCTGCACAAGTAAATCTTCGACCCCCGATACGTTGTTTTAACAGTTCAACTGCTTTCGAATAGTCACCTGCACGGTAATTAAGAACTAAGCGTTCAGCTTTGGAGCCCGGGTTCCATAGATTGCAATAAATATTACATTTTGTCCTCATTGGCAATGCGTTGGTCATTTTGTATTTTTTGAAAGTACCTCTAAAATGTGAGGTATTCTTTTGCTTCTCCATTGAATTTTTTCAATTTAATTTTCGGTAAGTTGAATTTCCTCGACTCCTATTCACATGGAAGGGAAAGGTCTTGTAACTTCAAATCAATATGCCATGAAACTTCAATATGTCGATCTTTGTAGTTTTCAGATTTACTAAAATCATCACTTAATAATTTATTTTCAGACTGCAACATTTTCTCAGAAACAGCAGCCTGACAAACCTCAAATCTTTGGAATTTAGCATTAAGTTGACATTTCAAAATCGAAAGCGTTTTTACATTGCTTACTTCTTTTAATAATTCTATTTTAATTTAATTTAGGGTAAACGAGAATGCTGCTCTCAGTCCTTTTCTCTTCGTCTTTAAAGCCTCAAGATTCATCTTGAACTTCAATGTTCAGAGTTCAATCAAAATCATACCAAAATACTCCATCCCGCCGAGGGTACCAAATTATATTGCATTTCGGAATCGAAACTAAATATTTTTTAACAAAATACTTTCAAAATTCTAATTCATGGGTTTTGCATTAACGAGATGCTGAACTTATTTTGATATAATAATAATAATATTTTCTAAAATAAGATTCAATAAGAAAAAGGATTCAATAAGACAAATACAAAAGCATAACTTTAATAAAGTTATGCTTTTGTATTTGTCTTATTGAATCTTTTTTTTTTCTTCTACTACTTCACTACAAAGAAACAGAAAAACAAGAAATGACAAACGGCGCCGCTTAGAGGCCAGATACAGTGGCCTTTCACTTTCTAACACAGTCTATTGAATGTTAAATTTAATGTTGTTGAATTCATAATTAACCACGAATTTAATTAATAGCAAAAACTAATCCATCTCTATTATATCAATTAAGCGTTTGTTCTTGAGTTACTTCTTAGAGTGAGCTATAAGCATTTTAAGCAAAGAGCTCCAAAACTACCTGCTGTTACCTATCTAACAAATGACCAAACGCATGTAATTTAAATTTTGTTGGAAAATAATTGGAATGTTACGTTCTTCTCATAGATAAATTTCATGCCATAGAATATACTTTATAGAAGTGTTTCTTTCTCCCCTCGAGGATATCCCGATTGAGGTATACGACTGAATCTGTCATTGAACTTAATTACAAAACAGTAGCAATGATTTAAATATGGCTTTTGGTGACGTCATTGGTTAAATGTTATTGTTTGTCGTCATAGTCATGTGATTTTTTTTGTCCAGGCTATTGTATGTAGATTTTTATCACTACAGCCGATACCCGCGTATGATTTTGGGTGTTTTGTAACCTAATGTAAGCATGAATCACTAATTTCTGTTAATTATTAGTCAGAAATTTCGTTTGCATTTTCATTAGCTGAAACAAAACGTTTTTCAGTGTTCAAGCTTTACGGAACATTTCAGTTTATAAACTTTTGAATTTATTGTTAATTCAATTTATAAACTATTTATAAGGGCATTTCAACTTACTTAAATCTATTTAATTCCTTTTTGATTATTTAAATTCTACAGTTTAATTCATCCACTACTTTATGAGTTACTGTTTATTTATTTTAAGATTCCTGTAGTGTTCGAACCATAGGACGATAATTTCAATTGACAACAAAGTTTCTCTCGTTTACCAATTTCATACTATTTATTTATATGCTTATATTATTTTTATAATATTACTTCCTTTACATGTAATTATTATTTAAATATTTATGACAAAACAATTTTGGTATCAAGGTTTTCTAAGCAACTTAATTGTGAAAGAAAATCTATGATACAGAGAGATTTTTGCAATTAATTTAAAATATTTCCTTATAAAATAAATTCTCATTTTAAAATCTAAATTTTTTAAAATTTCCTATTCAGATAATATTGTCTTGTTATATAAAGGAAAAGATGAAAAAAATAATTTTTATCATGTTTGCACTTTATAAATACATTCATATATAAAAAAGTCTCACCAGCATTAATAAATATTCCCCTTGTAAAAATGGAAAAATGATATAATATTTATTGCTATTGGAACAAGAAACGCAGACAACTATCCATAATATTCAAATAGCTATGAAATCAAGAACTTAAAAAAATACTTTTGTTGGCTAAACTCATTTTTTTAAATAAAACGATTTATTAATGAATAAGGCATTAGTTATAATACTTCAATATTAATACTTACTTTACATTTAATAGAAAATAAATAATTTAATTTTTTTTAGAACCACAAATGTTTTATTTGATTTCTATAAATAAATTTATTTTATCAAAAATCACCATATACTTTTAAAATAATGAAAAGAGGTATCACATTTTTTAAGCTAGAGTTTGTAAGGTTGCATAATTTAAGTACTGATTGATAATGATTTTCTTCATTTCAACTAACTTCAAAATTATTATTGCAACAATATTTTTATATCTGATTAAGAATATAAATTCTGAGTGAAAATTAATTACATTTTATTATTCACATCTAAAAGTGTGCCGTATATTTCAAAATTAATGTTAAAAGCATTATCTCAATATATTTTTGCTGACTACTAAAATTAAATATAGGTGGTAAGGAAATAAAATGTCTTTGAATTAAATTTGTGGACCAAATACATTAAATATTAATTACATCTCATTATATTGACTCCAATCCATTCAAACTTATCTTAGAGAACATTATTTCTTGTCAATGCCGTCAGTATGTGGCATTCGTAGAAGTTTATATATATATATATATATATATATATATATA
>JAPDSC010110703.1:28737-55148 GCA_026290005.1 Latrodectus geometricus | reverse complement strand
ATATATATATATATATATATATATATATATATATATATATATAAACACTGTTAGCGCGAATTAAAAACATTTATAAAGAAACATAATGAAATTAAAATATATCATAAATATTAATCATCGTACTAAGTATAAATCAAACAATTTTTTGATATGCTAATTCTAAGAAATACTACTTTTTTAAATATGTAACGTAAAATAATCTCACAAAAAAAAATTGAATTATGATGTTTCAAACATTCTCTATTTTTCTGTGAATATCATTTTATTCAAGAACATTTATCATATTTCTTGTTAATGTTAAACATAAATTTTATTTTATGCTGCGTAAGAATAACATTTGGAAATAAATATTAATTACACTAGACATTTACTCCATTTCTTAAAACTGTTGCGTGTTTCAGAGTTTAATACAATAAACTATTAAAATATAAATTGTTTTACAGCAAGATAAGTGAAATTCATTTGGTATTTAAAATATTTAAAACAGAAAAGTTTTAATATCCTTTAAAAGATACTCTTTTGAAATTAGAATGTTGAAAATCAATTGCAATCTCATTTATAAAACAAAGAAAGATTTAAGAATTTATTATATTAGGTTGGGGAAAAAGAAATCCATTATTTTTACATAAACTTTATGTAACTTCTTTCAGATTCGCTTTATAAAAAGCTTTAAAACAGTTTTCATGTACATTTTTACGTCTTGCACGAAGCTACGGTTGCTAACAAATGGTCTACTTCAATAATTTTTGATATTTTATAGACATTCTTGACGATGCTGTATCCATGTGAGGTGTATCTTTAACATCAAAAATACCCAAACAGAATCGACGAAACCAAAATTGTACGTAACTGGTTGTAACTGGATTGTACGTAATTGTACGTAACTGGTTGTCTTATATAGGTCGATAAACACCTTTCACAATTTTAGCCACCTGGATAGCATTTTCGCCATTATAAAAGAAAACCTAAAATGTATCTAATTTTCTGTTTTTTGTCTTCCATTTTTAAAATTTTGTACTCATAACTGAATTAATCAAAGAAAATTCTGCAGAATATTTTAGTGTCAATATAAATAAGAAAGAATATTTTAGTGTCAAATGTCACCTTTCCAACGAACATAAATCTAAAATTGTTTGATAGATACCTCGCGAGATATCGATCACTACAGATGTCTACCGATAAAATAATGGATTACTTTTTCCCCAAATTAATATTTCTGAGCAAAATTTTATTTTATATTAAAATAATGAAAAACTCTTTCATTTTTATATTAAGTATTTTTCAGTTTCTCATACGCAAATATATAAAATAAAAAAATAAAAATAAATAAATTGAAAATGTATGACAAACTATTTAACTATAAAAAAGGGGAACTTAGCAGCAAATTAATATTACTTAGGAATATATTAATTTAACTTATTTTGCTTAAAAATTCATAAATGGTGGTAAAATCATTTCAACTAACCTAAAAATTTCCTGATTTCTCATGCAGCAATGCAAATCTCTTTGTCTAGAATAAAATTTAAAATTCACGTCTACAACAAAGAATTTATTTTACTTAGTTCGTAAAATTTTAAAAAAAAAAGGATTTGTTTGTAAAGAAGGTATACTTCCTATTTTCCGTTGTACGTTATTCTTAAACCTTAACGTAGAAGAAAGAATGAAATTAATTTATTTATCTTTGCGAAATCTGCCTGAAGAAAAATCATACGAAATACCAATGTTTTCAAAATATAAGCGTGTCTGTGATTTGAAACATTCTAAATTATTGTGTAATAAATTAGGCGTCGATAAGACAACACTGAAGAATTCGTTGCCTGATCCTTCGGAGTGTAATAATTCAGATGGTCACGTGATACCACCTCGCCTTACTAATGCTTCAGTTTTGAGTATTTTAGAAGAATAAAGAAAAAATGTTCTGTTCGCAACAGCTGAAGTGTATGTTAAATGCGCCGATTTTAAAAGAATGAAAATATGAGCTATTTTGCGAATTCTGCCTCGAATATATATGTATTGAAAAAAGATATTTCTGATTGCTTAGGAATAAAGAAAGAAAAAATAAAAAACCAAGTTTCCGGTTTAAGCAGATCGCGACAAAATATTACTTGGAAATTGAATACTTTTATTTCGAATAAAGATAGCTTTTATGAACCGTTAGAATTTTTAATTGTTGATGATATTACCAGACCTCCTCCTAAATTAGATGTTTCACATATACAAATTCCTCAATTTTTAAATTTAACTGATAAATCATTTTATGAAGCAAATGAAGTTTATGCCTTAATTAGTGCTGACATACTGTTTAAAGTTTTAAAACAAAATATTTACAAAATAAATGAACTGTCATTTAGAAAATCAAAATTAGAATGGATAACTTCTGGTAAGCTGAAAGAATTGCAAATTTCTCAACACAAGGATATTGTTTTTTATTCAAAGAAAATTCTCTTGAGGAGAATTTAAGACTCTTTTGATTTAGAAGGACTTGGAATCAAAGATGACCTAATTTTACATGAAAATGATAAAGCTTTGAAAATTTTTAATGAAACTATTCAATTTAAAAATGGTTGTTATGTTGTAGAACTTCCTTTTAGGAAATCGTATCATAAACTTGCAGATAATTATTCCTTAGAAAAACAATATTTTAAGAATTTATGGAAAAGATTCGTCCATGAACCTGAATTACATGATAGATATAGCGAAATTATTCGTGATTATTTGGATCAGGGAATAATAGAAATAATTAAACCTGAAATGGGCAAAAAGGACATGAACAGACCTGTTTACTATTGACCGCATATGGCTGTGCAGAAAAAAGGGAGTTTGACAAGTTCCTTGAGAATTATATTCGATGCTGGAAGTCATCAAAGCAATGAACAGTCTCTAAATGACTGTTTGTGGCCAGGACCCAATCTGAATCCAAATCTTTTGGCTGTACTCCTTGAGTTTAGACTTAATAAAATAGCCTTTTGATCGGATGTGAAACAAGCTTTCCTTCAAATTGGCTTCTCTGATGTGCACTAAGATGCTGTCCGCTTAAACCGGAAACCAATGCCACTAATTTTTTTTAATAAAATTCTCAATTAAAGTAGCTCTACAAATTAACTTTCCTGTTGAGAATTTGGCTAATTACTTTACTTCTGAAGGTATAAATTGGAATTTTATTCCTCCGAAATCGCCTCATTTTAGAGGACTTTGGGAGGCTGGCGTGAAATCTGTTAAACACCATCTCAAAAGAGTTATTGGTAGTTTTCATTGCACTTATGAAAAAATGGAAACTAATTATTCAAATAGAAGGAATTTTGAACAGTCGACCTCTTTCTTCCCTTAGTGGTGATTTTGATAAACTTGATGTTTTAACACCAGGTCATTTTTTAAAGACCTGGTGTTAAAACATCAAGCCGGAAAACCGATAACATCGATATCTGAGCCTTTTTTAATTAATGTAATGTAAAAATCATAAAAAATTAAAAGTAATAACTACATTTATACTGCTTAAAATACGGAAAATAGAAATGTAACATACGTTTATGAGTTCAATTTAATTAAGCTCTTATGATATCAAAAGATACTTGCATCTTTAATTTTGTATAAGTTATAGCTTATGTACAATTACATTGCGTACCAAACAGCACAAATTAAAAAGACTATCAACATATAAAATCCTGTATTTATAACACAAATTTTTTAGTTTGTATGAAAATAGTTTGAAAAATTGTAAATTTATTCATTCTGTCTATAATAGTAAAATTGCATCTGAACAATTTATTTTAGTAATGTGTTTATCGATTTTAGCGAAACAGTTTCACACATTCTTATTTATATTGTTTAATTGCAAGTATATTTTAAATTCTCTCTCTCACACACACATTTTATTAATGCCACATAAATCTTGTATTTTTTACCGCAAGACTGGAAATTTCCACTAAGAAAAATATTTAAAGATGAATTTAAAGTGAAATAATATAATTTATCAAAAAAGCAAATTCATAAATTCTAATAGTAGGTACTAAAAATTGAGGTTTATGCGCATAAGGCATCTGTGTGTATGTTCATCTTATGAGAAACTAAGTTATGTGGGAATTAAAAGAATTGAAATTTGGGCATATTTTATACATTATAATAATATGAAATTTAATAATAATCAGTACAGATTATTGGGAAGGAAATGATGTAACGAATTAAAAATTCATTTTTAGACACTTAGTTTAAAGTTTTTTAAAAGAGAAAAATTAACTGTGGCTGTAAAAAAATTTATAAACCTAACTTAATCGGTTGCAATTTAAAAAATAAATAAGTAAAAATGACTTGCACAAATAATTAAATAAAAATTAAATGCTGTTTTTGTAGAATAAAGCTACGAATTCTTAAAGAATAAACTAAAATATATCAAAAAAATTGGTTCAAATTTCTTTCATTCTGTGATTTTCGATGCTCATATTAAAAAAAATTCTCTCATTCTACACCTCATTTCCTCTAAAAACCAGTTTTATCCCCCAAGCGCAAGAAAGCTTCTTTTTTCGCACCTCTCGGAATTTCCAAGAACGCCAGTCTGAAGGGATTTCTGAGAATTATGTCTGGCGTACAACATTTTATTAAAAGCGTAATTTAATAACGCTTTTTAGAACGCGTTATTTTCTTAAAATGTAACGTAAGTAACTAGTTATTTAAAAATAACTGATTTTGCCATCTCTAAAACAAAATTTTGTACTTGTTATATTTAGTTTAGTGCTGCTATCTATTGGATTACAAAATTATCAATGTCTCTATAATTTCATAAATAATATTTTATATATTTTTTCACTAAAATAATTAATGTTAATTAAAATCATCATAGATAAATAACATTCATTTGAAATAATATTTCACGTAAAATAGGAACAATAAAAAAAATTCTTTTTATTTGTGCTATATTTCATTAATTATAATTTTAAGTTTTTTCTTATAGTACTTTAATTGCTAGTATGAGGCAAAGAAATATGTTATTTCTTTTATAAACAGTTTTTTGTGAAAATTTCAAACTTACAGATTTTTATATACGTTTTTCATTCAATATAAAAACTCAATCTTTTGCGATTTTTATTTGTTTTTAGAATTTATATCTGTTTAAAATAAATTTTCAAATTACTGAAAGTAATTTTCAAAGATACCAACGCTAAATAAAATGAAATTAGATAAGAAAATAATTTTTGTTTTTCAACTTAATGAGCTCAGTTATCAGTTTGAATTTAGTAAAATTTTTCAATTATGTAAATAAATATTTATAATTAAATTATAAATAATTTTGGAAAAACTGTAATGTAGGAGGATTAACCAATTACAAAGAGATTTTTTTTAACGTTTGCCAAGAAAAATGGAGCAATAAAAAAAAGCATGAACTTTTAAAATTTCTTTTATTTTTCTTTTATTAAACATTAACGAAACACTCATTGCATTATTTGTTGATACTAAGAAAATTTTCTTATAAAAGACGTTGTTTGTTTACATTTTTATCTAGTTGATAAGCCTATTTTTTTAAAATAAAAATTACATTAATTCACATATCTTCTTTTAATTTCAAGAATTTTAAACAACTGATGGATAAAATTCAAACTTGCAATTAAAACTGTTTTAATAATGTTTAAACAGATATGATCATTCTATATTAAGGTAACTTTTACAGTTGCATAAAAATTCATTAAATATCAATATATAAAATAGTTTTACAACAAATCTAAATTTTATAGTGTTAAATATTAAGTAATGTAATATTCTATACAAAATGAAGGAACGAAATTACTTATATTTTACATACATTAAGACATATTTACAAAAAATATGCATATGACGGTTGACCAGTTTAATTTTCGAGATCAGAAAACATAATGAATCTCGATGGTGTAATGAATTATTCAGTGAAAACTCTTTGAGTTACAATAACACAGATAAGTTTTTTTTTTTTTTTTCGTTTTAAAATACACACACACTCTCAGAATGCGTTACTTTTTAATAACAATTATTAAAAGTAACGCAATAATAAAACAATAACTCAATGCCTTTTCTTACACCGCAAACACAACTTAAAAGATCAATCTGACATCCTCCAATTAAATTAATTCTTTTTATCTTAAAATTCAATATATACAACAAACTGTAATCATAACTACAATAACAAAAGTACTTAAACTGTTTACAAGTTCAGCTTAGCATTTTAATGATATAGTCACTTCTAGTTCTCCTCAGAGGATCCGCTATTATAGTCAACTGATTGACTTACTGTTAGTTGCTCTCACCCAATTTAGCATTTAGCAATTTTTCTCCAATTAAAATTGACACTGTTACTGATACTTCAAAAGGATTGATGCGTTGAATTTTTCGAAGCAACTCACCTCGTCAGTTTTCAATCTTACAAGCCTCAAAATATCATCTTTCTCTGTGGTTAACTCGATTTTTTTACAAGTAGGCAATTTATAGGTTTCGTGTTGTCACTACCACTCAAAACGTTATCACCAACAGTTATTTTAGCAGTCTTTTTACGTTCTGATATCCATAACAATTCTCCGAAGTATTTCAATCGAAATCTATTTCTTAAAGCTTTTTGTAAATTTTGTCTGTATTTGGCACGTTGGTTAAGAGTGCTGATCAATTCAGTCATAATCAGGAACACCACTCACTTTGATATCTTGCAAGAATATTGAAAGAGCTAATAGAATCAGTTCTGCGTTATTATCCGTGATATATTTCATTGGTCGTGAATTGATTATGGATTTACAATCACATAACACTGTCGTCATTTATTCATAAGTTAAAAATTATCGGCTCTGTACGGGAAGAGGCTGTCAGTCGGTTGAATGTCCACTTAATAAGATGAAGAATGGTTTCCATCACAATTAGTGCACCAATCTGCTACACTGAGCAAACTTAAATCACTCACAATCTGGTGCTTTAAGGCAGTGATTCTCAACCTGTGGGGCACGCCGCCTTAGGGGGGGCGCGAGCACACTAATGGGGAGGCGCGAGCATATCGAAGAGAAAATGTTATTTAAAAAAATTGATTAAGTGACTGAAAGGAAAGAAAACACAAACACACATACAAAACAAAATACATTTCGACATATTTAATAATTTACTTATTAAATTAAAACAACTTACTAAATTAAAAACAAATTTAATAATTATTAGTGACTTCCTTGGGCCTGTCTTTCAGAGCAAAGGTTTTCGAAGGAGGGTTTAATATTAGAAATAGACACTCTCAGTTCTTTTTCTATATTTAGCTGAGATCTATATTTTGTCTTCAAAGAAGCCACCGCAGAAAATCCAGTTTCACAAAGGTAAGATGTTGAAAATGGTAGTAGAATGCGAAATGCCCTTGTTTTTAGTGCAGAAAACTCATCATTCACTCCTGCCCAAATTTCAAAGAGTAATTCATTACTAAATTGTCTTTTGGTTTCACCCCTTGCCGTGAAGTCTATGAAGGTTTCTTCCTCTTCGATTGAGAGTCCTTCTGGAATATTTTGAAATGGATCCCTCACCCTCTTGTAACTTGATATCAGTTTGTCGTCAGCAAGAAGTACTTTTTAAAATTCTTTGCTAGCATTGCTAAATGATTTTCAATGGTTACAAAAACAACTTTTACATGTTGTTCTTCAGCCTTGTAAGTTTTAATACAATCATTCAAATTTGCAAACATTGTTAAGTTTTTTTGCTTTAAACGTCTGCTCCACAATTCCAATTTCCTACAAAAAGCATTAACTTTATCACCTGTATCCAATATATGTGTATTTGCTCCTTGCAGTTGAAGATTCAAGTTATGTAATTTCTCGAATATGTCGACCATGTAGCACAATTTCAACACAAATAAACTATGGCGAAAATTCTCAGCTTCCGGTCTGTTTTCCTCGTCTAGGAAAACGGCGATTTCTTCTCTTAATTCATAAACACGTTGCAAAAATTTCCCTCGTGATAACCATCTTGCCTCGCAGTAAAATAGTAACGTTGAATGTACTGCACCCATGTCTTTACAAAGTGCGGAAAAGATTCTTGATTTCTGGGGCCCCATTTTTAAATAATTTACTACAGTTACAACAGCAGTTAACACAATATTCAAACCAGGACTCATTTCTTTGGAAGCCAAAGCTTCTCTGTGGATCATCACAGTGTCCAGACGCACTGTGGTGATTTTTGTTTCACAAGTGCTTGAAAACTTTGGAATCTTCCTGACATAGAACGAGCACCATCCGTGCATATTCCGACGCAATTTTTCCATTCTATGTTTGCCTCGTTCATAAAATCATTTAAGATAGCAAATAAAGCGATTGCTGTTGCTTTGAGTTCTAATGGTTTGCAGAAAAGTAATTCTTCTACTACTGACAAATCATCACAAAATCTAACATAGGCAATGAAATGAGCATCTTTATTACTATCTGTTGCCTCATCGAGTTGTATTGAAAACAATTTGTAACTCAACTTCGACAAAAGCTGACACTCTACATCTTCAGATATATCAGCAATTCGACGGGCAACAGTATCATTTGAAAGAGGTATAGACTGCATTTGTTTTGCAAAATTATCTCCAAACATAATTTCTACAATATCAATCGCGGCAGGCAAAATAATCTCTTCACCAATGGTGTGAGGCTATTAACATCTGGCTATTTTATATGAAACTTTGTAAGAGGCAATTAAAGCTATTTCATCGACAGACAAAATTTTTTTAAACAATGCTTTTTGCTTTTCATATGATTTTAATTTTCATTCGAAGAATTCTCTGGGTTTGTTTACGTACTCACTATAAAGCGTTTCCAAATGTCGTTTAAGTTTATTAGGTTTCATGCTATCTGCCGCCAACATTTTTGAGCAAATGATACAAAGGGGCCTTTCTTCTTCATTTACTTCAGTACTAGTGAACCCAAAATTTAAGTATTCTTGAGAATATTTTCTTGATTTTATTTTCGGAACCACGCTCATCTGTGTACTTGTTGATGCTTGTCTATCGTCTAATGCTCGCTTACGCCCGCTTTAAAATTTATCCATGATTCTGCATAAGTCTGTTGCCGTGAATATTTAATACGGTGAACTGCAATTACACGAAAATATATATAATATACACATTCAGAAAAGATTCAATAGCGATAGAAGGATCGACTCGAATGAGATTGTCTGGAATTGAAATTAGCGTCATAGAACTTTCTCCTTCTCCCTATGAGAAAAAATTTGTTCACATCTGCGCACGCTCCTAGCTTAATTTTTTGCTGACCAGACAAATCGAAACTTCTTGCGAAACCATGAGAATGCCCGACATGGCGGGACGCAAGAGAAATAAAAAAGCATAAGATTCTTGTTTTTTCAATGCTGAGGATCGGTGTTGCAAAATGTCAATAAATTTCGGTATTCTTGGTAATTTGTAAAATTTAAAATTAAGGTTGTAGTGTAGGTTTAGGACCAAAATACTCAAAATACATTATTATTGTATATATTTTATAGTATGTGGTGGGAAGAGGGGGAGCGATGAAAATTATAATTGAAAATTGGGCCGTGAATATAAAAAGGTTGAGAAACACTGCTTTAAGGTATAATCACAATAAATAATGATGTATTGTTCTCTTCATGCTATGAACCTGCGCAAAGCCATTAAAAATGATTGCGTAGGTAATGAAATCACTAATTCAATGTATTAGGTTGGAGAAAAAGAAATCCATTATTTTTACGTGAACTTTTTTTTAACTTCTTTCAGATTCGCTTTGTAAAAAGGTTTAAAACAGTTTTCATGCAGATTTTTAGGTCTTGTGAGAAGCTACGACTGCTGACATGCTGTCAAGTTTCATAATTTTTGATATTTTATAGACATTATCGACGATAATGTATCCATGCGAGGTGCATCTTTAGCATCCAAATACCCAAACGGAATCAACGAAACCAAAATTGTGCGTAACTGGTTGTTACAGTCATATATAGGACGATAAACACCTTTCACAATTTTAGCCACCTGGTTAGCATTTTCGCCATTATAAAAGAAAAACTAAAATGTATCGAATTTTCTGTTTGTTGTCTTCTATTTTTAAAACCTTGTACTCGTAACTGAATTAATCAACAAAAAACCGCAAGAGAATATTTTAGTGTCAAATGTCACCTTTCCAATGAGCATAAATTTGAAATTGTTTGATAGATACCTCACGATATAGCGATCACTACAGACGTCTACCGAAAAAATAATGGATAACTTTTTCCCCAACCTAATATGCAATATAGACAGCGCATGTGAATAGACATACCCAAATTTATTACCCAAATTTATTTAGACTTTTTGGAAACAGTAATCCTGCCAAGTCAACACCATACATCTGATATGCAGCAACCTAGCTTATACGATTTTCTGGAAGATATGTAGCGAAAGTATCAAACTTTTTAGCAGAAAATCTTTTACAGATTATACATTTGGATAAGATATTTCTTACAGTCTTTCTGCCATTCAGAATCTATAATCATTTTCTTAAAATGTCAAGCAGAATTTGAGTCCCAACATGAGAATTTTTTACGTTGTAATCTTTTACTATACCCTTCACAACTTCATGTTTGGAATGTTAAATTACAAATATTTTAAAACCTTCACTATCTGATAGACATAAAAGTTAAACGAATGATTCCGTTTTTATCATTGAAAGCTCCCAGAATTTTTAACCTTTCATCTTGGTCATTAACGAAGCTTTCCATCTGAATCATTCTGATAACTACATACTCAGCTGAAGGAATTTTTTCAAAATAAAGGATATGATATTTTCTAATATTTCTCAAATATGACAATTATTAAAGAATCGAAATAAACCGGCAGTAATTCTTAGTTTTATTACACCTCAAAAACTTACAGAGGAAGGAATTATCCTTATTTTGAAGATTCATCATAAATGATACAAATTGTTTTCGTTTTCCTTTCAACTTTTCTTCTGAATTACGGAGAATTCAGAGCTGGGTAATTCATATGGGCAGTGGAGCCAAGGAGAACCTGCTTATATGATGAATTGCCACCATTCTGTCTCTAAAAAGCTCTAGAAAGAAAATCCGTGGGAAAATTCTATAAATACATAATGCCAATCCTTCGGTTTACTCACTAATCTAATTTCTCGTACTCTATTATGCACAAAAGACGTCTAGTTTTCGATTCCTTTTATGCAGTCTAAACAGTTACAGGAGTCTGTTGATGAGAAAGATGGAATATTTCTTAAATTTCAATCAGATGTAACACTTTGTAACAATCAAGTACAAATAGTGTATGTTAACAACTCTTATCGAGGAATTGTAATAGTGTAGATTTCTAAAATATTTCGCAAAAGGTATGACAGATTTTCTAAAGTAGAGCATACTTTTTATTTTTCAAAATAATTCCTGAGTTTCACTGACATATTCGATCTACATAGTTTCATAAAATTAATAACTTTCTTAAACTTGAATATAAAGGTTATAAATTTTCAAAGATTAATTTAACCACCCCTATAAAGTTTTATCATGAATTAATCTTCATCATAAAAAATTGATAAAATTAATCGTAAACATTAATTTCAAGATGGAAAA
This sequence comes from Latrodectus geometricus, assembly GCA_026290005.1. NCBI lineage: Eukaryota > Metazoa > Arthropoda > Arachnida > Araneae > Theridiidae > Latrodectus > Latrodectus geometricus. The sequence goes on along the minus strand of JAPDSC010110703.1, from coordinate 43,607 downwards.
AAAAAAAAAAAAAGAAAAAGAAATATGTAAATAAGTTGCTTTGTCACCGACGCCCTGACAGCTATTTCTTACTTGAATTTTTCTGATTGAATAGAATAAATTTCTCTCGGAACACCTATTCTTTGACTTTTTCTGAAGTCACTTTTTCGTTGGCGTCACTTTTGCGGCGAAACAAAACAATCACTCTTTTTTGTTCTATTGGGCAAATTTATCCTTCTGTACCGATATATCGATGAATTGTTACTTCCTGTTATACACGTAACTGTCATTGATCCTTCTGCATCAGAAACAACTTTCAGTCAAGTGCATTGCTATCTGGAAAGTTTATGCCGATTTTTTAAGACAATTAAAACGCAGTTCATTTAAATATTAATATATATTTATTCAATCATATAGATACCATTCTGCTCCACAAGCTTTCTCCATCTTTCGTGTAGCTTTAGAATTCCATCTTTCCAGAATCTCTCAGATTTTTCGGCAAAAAATTTGTCTAAATATGTTTTGATCTAAATCAAAAACAGTCGAAATTTTTCTCATTAAGGGAAATACTACATCCAGCTCCTCGCCATAAACAGACCATATCTTATTTGCCGCTTGTGTGTGATTTTTACTCTTTCTGAAAATGAAATTAAATGCCTATAATGCTCTTTATTGGCCACCATATTCTTAGCCGTAAAAAACTGATAAAAATTACGAATCGCAACCAAACTTTTTTCCAAATATGGCTGAAGCTATCTCTTTTAGATTATGTACACATGTCATTTGTTTTCAATAATTATGATATATTCAGTCAGTTCTCTCGCTCTATCAACAGAAAATCGGCACGAACTTTCCGGACAACCCAGTACATTAATTACTTTCAAATAGGTGTTTCCAGTCGGTTACATTGTACACACTCGATTCAAGGTATCCGCGCTAACTTTTGTTACTTCTGTAGCTGAAACAAGATCATCCTTTCGAATACAGTGTATCTTCAGCTGTTTTAGGATACCCAGAAATGCACTAACTTTGTAACTGGATTTACCGGGTATTTAGAAAAAATTAAAAATACTAGGTTGTTACTTACTACTTAAATACTTACTACTTAATACTTAAATACTTACCTCAAAATACCTGCTATGAGTATTTTTTTTAACTGTACCCGTGATCTGTTCTTTTTATTAACGTGGGTGAAAGACTGCGGGATTTTTAACATTGTATTTCTTGAATTCAATTATTCATAGAAATCTGTCAAACTATCATTTTTTAAAAGGGTGAGTTATTTTGCTTATTTATATTATGAGAGAAATAAATATTCTTGGGGATTTTCTTTGTTTAAATTGTATTATAAGTATGAATACATAATTTTTTTTCTTAATTTAGTTCTGATTTAGCTTATAATTTTTTAATGCAATGACACTATGCTTTTAATTATAGATTTATTCTGTTCATCTATAATTTAATAATTACATAATCAGAACTGCAATAATAAAAGATATAAAAAAGTGTAAGATAATGTGGTAAAAATTACAAACCAGTAGACCTTGAGTTTTGTGGCAATTTTTTTATGCCACGATAGAGGCCAAAAAGTAAGCAACAAAATGGCAACCTTAAAACTACCTTAGTTAAAGCACTAAAAATTCCAAGGTTTCCAGAAATGAAATTTTTTGCCAATCAATAGGTACCCTTTTCTATACTGAACTCAGGGATATAATGTATTTAAACCTTTCTGACAATGGTAACTTTAAAATGATTTTTACAATATGCAAAACAAGTGGAGACACTTTCGTAAGCAAATATGCTCTGATTCGCTGCCAAATATAATACCAAAAGAATAATAGAAATCTTGTTTGATTCAATAACAGCATAACAAGATTCCTTATTGATCAAATCAAGGGTTAATGATGTATTGATTAGAGAAGGTGTAGTGAATAACATATTGGTTGGTAATTTTGGTACTTATGTATTTTGCAGTCGACCAATACCTTATAATTGTTTGCAAAATATAGTGATTTAGCACCATGTATACAACTTAGTGATAATATTGGCTGATCAATTCTGTTTGCTGATCTTTATATTTCTCAGCCTTGCAAAAATGCCAATTATGTAACCATGCCAATTTAAAAAGTAGAATATGAATTGAAAAAAAATAATATTGTTCTATTCTATTTGTTTCACTAAAGATACAAATTACCTCCTTTTTTTTCTCACATTTTGAAAAAATGATTAAAATTTAACATCTGATATTCAGTTTTTATCAGGGCTACATAAAAAAAAATCGAATTTTTTTCGAGGAAATGGCCGACATAATACATAAGTTTAGATTTTCTTATAAAATCTTCCAGCACTTTCTTTTACTCAAATGTATTCTTTTGCTTTTGAACTTGCTTGCTTTTTTTTAAAAAATTTAAACCTCATCTTTACTGGCTTAAAATATATTGTTTTCTTAGAAATTTTATGGTATTGTAAATAACTCTTTATTAGAAAGTGACTTAATTTATGAAATTTTAGAATATTATGAAATAATCCCCCTAGTATAGAGCTCATTAGCATTGATATCTGTTATACTATCCGCTCTGCATGTAGAGTCTATTATCTATATTAATATATCTTTTTTGCTCTAATGAGAGTTATTAAACATGCATCCTTATTGTTGCATATAATGTAGATGTCAATAATATATTGAGAATTTAAACTTTTATTTTTAAGTGATTTTACTATGGGGTTTTTGTATTCTTTATCTAAAAATAATTTATATGCCTATATACATGTTATATATAAACTGGAATGATTATACTAAGAATTAATAACGGTAATTTATTAATGATTGAAAAGTCTCATTGTCTAACTCTTGCATCAAATAGCTTTCAATAAGTTATTTACTCGTAACATTTTTAATTTTCATTTTAGAAATTGAAATTTGGTTTGTTTCTAGAAAAGTTTCTTCATCAATGTAAATATTTGTAAGAATTAACTTTACGAACTGGTGTATCACGTGTAACCTAATTGTAACTCAATAATTTAAAAAAAAATCAATAATTTAAAAAATTTCTTACAGGAATTTTAATAATAGGAATCAGGTATATAATTTTTTGAGATATTATAATACAAAATTTTATATTTTATTCAATATTTTAAATAATGTGATTCATGATAAATCTGTAAGAGAAATTTCATTTTAAAATCTATTTACCAGCAAAATAATGTATGGGTAAATTAAAGTGAAAACATTTAATTTGAATTTCATTTATATTTTCTCTATGAAAAGATGTCTCTTATTTAATTGTAAACTAATTATTGTAGAATATACTAGTATTTTCTAATAATTTAGTTTAGAAAATGCTAACATATTTGACAGAATGACCCATTGGATTAACATTGCTATGATAACCTATGTACAAAGATTTGAGATTAAATCCATGTAGAAAGCTTAAAAAATATTTTATAAAAAAATTTTGAACAAAGAATAAAAAGAATTAACCCAGTAAAAGAAGCATTATACTGATGATTTTTAATTCATACAGAAATTAAAAATTCTGGACATTAATTTTGATAATCTAAATTGATTTAAATTGAAATTTATTTTTATTTATGAGAAGTAGCTTATAATATACAATCCTATCTCTTAAACTGTAGACTTTTTATAATCAAATGAGTTGATTGATGAAATTTTTTTAGGGTTTTTATTTTAATAAAATTTATTTCTGTATTTTCTTCTAATATAGAGGGAGGGATTAATACCAGAAAAACAGTTTCAAAATAATCTTATACTAACTAATAACAAATTGAAGTAAAATAATTGACAAATTACATTTTCAAGACAAGAAAAATTATTAAAATTTGTTTAATTTTTAAAAATTAATAGTAAGAATTTTTTGAAAGAATTTTTTTGAAAACATGTATGGCTTAATTATTTTAATGATAAAGTTAGTATATTAAAAATGCATGCAATTAACATTTGAAGTTAAAGGAGTTATTTTTTGGTGGTCAGTATATATTTCAATATGCATTTTAATAATTGTGTATAATATAGACAATAATAAAAATTTTGAAAATTTAGATTTCTAAGATTTCTGAGAAATTTCAACATGAGATTTCTCTTTTCATGGATTTTCACTAAAAAATTTAATTCAGCCTACTTAGATTTAGTCTATAAACTAGAAAAAAAAAAAATACTACTCTATTTTTACTACATTAACATTGTGATGGTTTAGATTAATGTTACTATCTTTTTGATAAGAAGATCTAAAATTTAATATAAATGTTTTTACTAATAAATCATGCTGGATTAATTTTAATTATTTAACAGCAGAATAAAGATGGAATTTAACTTTATAATATTCAGAGATGTGTTTACTAATATATCCATAATCTCTAGCAAAGAATGTAATCTTAGTGAATTGGAGAAAGAAAAACTGTTCAGTGTGCAAAATGTTATTCATAAAAGATTAACATTTTGTACATGAGTAATATTCATTTATGAGAATAATTTACATGAATCTTTCAGTTTTGTGTATGAAAAAAGCTAAAAGATGGTAAAATTCATGTAAGTTTTGGTTACATTAAATATCTTTGAAAACGTAAGGGGAAAAAATAATCAAACAAAAATTATATGCTCTAATATTTTAAATAAGATTTACATGTGAATATATTTTAAGAAAGTTATTTTGTTTAAACTTTTTTAGAGTAATTATTATATTACTTACTATTATATATATATATTTATATGATAAGTTTTATATTTGTTTACAAAATTTTTTCCAGTTTTATTTATACATTCTTTTTATGTCAAGTAATATTTTGTTTCATTCTATTGTATTGATAAGAAATGATGTTCTGAGAGATAAATTTGAATTGTTTGTAGTTTGAGAGTAATGAGATTTGCTGGGAAAAAACTTTGTAGCATTAAAAAAATCTATTTAGTAAGTCTTGATAAGTCTGTATATTTGTAAGTTTAAATGTCCACAATAATGTGTTCTTTAATAAGAATATATATAATTAGTAGCATAATATTTAACATTAAGTAACAAATACATATTTTTTAAGTATGAGTAGTAAAACATAAACATGCTACTTTTCTCATGTAATTTATGTTTATTATATATAAGGATAGTATATTTCTACTATATTCTTTTCTAGTAGAATAGTAGAGTGAAAAGAATTTTAAAATTAACTGCTAAAAAGTGCATAATTATTATCAATAAGCAAATTAATTATATAACTTTGCAAAACCCAAATTATATATAAGTAATCTTTTCTCTCTTTTAATTGTTTTTAAAAAAAACATGTCAATATTTTGGGGGAAATTTTATTTATGGAAGGCAAATAATGCTATTGACAAAAAATTGTTTTCATTTTTTTTAAATGCCCAACTCTCAATATTGAAATATAGCCATTGATGTAATATTCATTAATGGAGTTGTTTTATTTAAAAAATATTATAAGCCAATGGCGGAAATATTTTGGTAATTATGAGCATTTGGTTTCATAGACACTTGAATATTCATTACTTGAATTAAGACAGAAGAATAGTACTTGAATTATTCAATCCAAGTTATTATCCATTGAATAAATACTTTGGTGAAAGATATAACTGTTCATAAACAACCCATTTGAGATCCGCTATAAAAAATTGAAAATTATTCCATTTCTTTGAAAATTGCATAGTTTAAATTAATATAAATGCAATTATCAACTAACTAAGCTAAACAAATTTTGCATGATAGTTATTTCTTCAGATGTGCTATAAATTTACTATAATAGAATAACTGTTTAATCATAAAAATAAGAAAAATTAAACAACAAATGACATGTTATCATGCTGCTTCACAACAAATGTGAGTGATACAGAAACATTCATAAGTATGTATTTATATAATATATATTTTTTTAAGTAACACTGCATTAGATTCCTGCTACATTCAATTTATGCTAAATATAATAAATTCATACTTGAGCATCTACAATTATAAAATTGAGATCTATCAAACCACCCTTGGAAATAAAAATATTTATCAAATTATAATGTTAAGTATGTTCTGTGTTGCATAATTAAAAAATATCAACACTTAACAGTGATTTGCATTCAATTAAACAAAAGCTAATTTTACTGGGGAAAAAAAGAATTGAATATCCAATGAAATATGTTCTAAGCTGAACTTATATTACTTTGCTAATAAACATAGATTTTTGTGAAATTTATTTATAATTTATCATGTTAAATTTACATTAGTGTAAACACAATTAGGTAAACACAAATAAATTTTAGTGTAAACACAAATAAATTGATACATTTAATTACCTTCATTCAAAATTATTTTTGCTGAGGGTTTTTTATTATTTTTATTTTATATATAAAAATGATGGTTGTGTTGCACTTGCAATAATATATAATTACAAATGTGACTAGCAAGTAATATATCTTATATATTGTTAATATATATTGCAAAAAAGGAGTTGTGTAGAGAAGTTATCTTTTATAAAATTATATTTTACTAAGTATGTTATAAATTAATAGTATTTACAAACATAATTTGCAGGAATAAAAAATAACTTTTTTATTATTACTAACTAGTGAATAATAAATATTTATACCATGCAACTTGAGAGTAATACATACTTTATCTTTGATTATTCAATGAAAAATTTGTGAAAGTTATGGTTTTTTTTACACTATTTTGCAAACAGAAATATTGGTATATTGACTTAAAATTTATTTACTCTTATTTGGTGCAGCTATACGAAATTTAAACAGTAAATTTAAGTGCATTTTTTTGCCTACAATCAAATAAATTACAAAATGTATTAAAAATTTATTTATAATCAGTATTTTTACATGATAGTGAACATATTTTATTTTCATCTTATGAAAATAAAATACACTTTATATATATATATATATATATATATATATATATATATATATATATATATATATTCAATTAAATTATGGAATGTATATTATATTTTATTCCCATGAAATTTGTTATGTTTAGGAATATCCTGAATAAATAAAGTTTTTTGTATAAAATTAAATTCTCTTTACAATAAAATCAAAACATTTTATTTTCATTTAATTTTCTGCATATAAATAAAACAATTCAGATACATTATTTTCATTTAATCTATTTATATAAAAAATACTGAATAAATATTCTTCATAAATAAAATTTAATGCAATCTAAATTAAGTTTTATGTCTGTATTTTAGAGTCATATTTCATTTCATTTCATTGACGTCAAAATAAAATAAATATGGTTTATAATTCAGATATAATTAAATGATGCTACAAAACTAATAATTGGTAACTAATTTATCAAGATTACACATTGCAAAACATATAAAATGAACTCTAAACATCAATATTTCTATTCGTATTAGCTCCATAAGATATTTTTTTTTATTGTTTTCTTAATAAAAAGAATAAAAACACTTGAAAAATGTACAGTATATAATTATACCATGTAGATATTTATAACTGGCCTATGATTCTAAATCAAGAATGTAAATAAAATAGTTTTAAGAAAACTCAGGATATAATTAACTAGGCAGTGGCACCCACCCTAAAAACATCATTATATTAATTAATATAATTAAACATTTTGAATGAAAATAATATATACAACAAAAATAACACTATGTTTTTTATTTTATTACTAATAAAATAGCATAATTCTATATATTTTTAAAATTTGGTAGCACAGTGGTTCAGAATCACTGATCTATATCTAGACAGGCAAATATGTTTGTAAGCTCTCATTCATACACATTGTGAATTTTAAGATATCTGGATAAATCTGAGGGGGAGCAAAGAAAACTACCATGCAATGGTTTCAGTGAATTTATTGATTGCTTTTACATATAAACAGCGTACCTTTAGTTCCATGCAGTTGACATATTAGTTGAATTCACGTGACATGATGTTGTGGTACTTTGAATTTATACTTTGTGTACAATACAGTGTATATAAAAATATGAAAAGTCTTAAAATAAATATATTTAAATAAACACTATTTAATATTTTAGTTTCTTGAATATATTATGCATTAGGGATAAGGTTTTTGAAAATAAAATGAAAAGTAAATAAGTCAATGAGTACTTTATAGGTATATGTAAATTGTGATGAAGTTAAGAAAAATTTTGCAGAGATAAACAGGAGTAGGAAAGTAAAATTTTATTCTAAATAACAAATTTGAAAAAAAATCATCGATATGTATATTAATACAATTATTTGGTTACTACAGGTGTACTTAATTACAAAATATCTTGTTTCCAAAATTTCAGATTGAATAATTTTTTGTTACAATAATATAAAAAATAATAGAATTATCTCAATCACAGAAAATCATTTTGTTAGAGAATATAATATTTAACTTTTTTAGTATTATTTATTATGAAGTTCAATTTCAAATATTTAATTTAACACAAAATTATATGTACAGAGAATATTTTTTAATTCTGTAATAAAAAAATAACAATTTTTCTATTAGTCAGCCAAATATAAAATTATGAGCTTAAGAGTTAAACAAATACAACATATAACTTGCATTCATATGATATATATATAAGTAAAAATATATATATATAAACATACCAATCAAGCTTTCATTACCACACTAAAATGGTTTTCCACCTGTATGAACCCTCATATGAACTATGAGGTTTTGCTTCAAACTAAAAGCTCGATTACAAATTTCACACTGAAATCTTTTTTCTCCAGTGTGAGTCACTTGATGTCTCTGTAAAACTTTGTTGGTACTGAAAGTTCGACTGCAAACTCCACATTGAAATGGCTTTTCACCAGTATGAATCCTGCAATGCGCAACAAGATTTCCCTTTAAACTAAAATATTTATTGCAAAATTCACATTTGAATGTTTTTTCTCCAGTGTGGGTCAGCTGATGCCTCTGGAGTCCTAGCTTGATAGTAAATGATCGATTACAAACTTTACACTGAAAAGGTTTCTCATCTGTATGAAACCTCCTTATATGAACTTTGAGAGTTTGTTTTCGACTAAAAGATTTGTTGCAAAACTCACATTGAAACCTCCTTTCTCCAGTGTGAACCAGCTGATGCTTTTTCAAGTTTCCCTTGTGAGTTAAATTTCTACAACAGGTTTCACATTGAAATGACGTTTCAGTAGACATTTTTTATAATATAAAGATTTATCTGAAAATAGTTAAAATACAATATATTCAGTAACTTAAAATAAAACTTTAATATTTGAAATGAAAATTTATAATATAATTTACAAAACACTTAATTTTTTTTTTATACTTTTTTATATTTTAAGTCTTCTGCACTTCAGATATTTGAATTAATTTCCCTAAATGTATCCATTTAACTGTAAAATCTAAAACATTTTATTTCAATAATCATACAGAAATTCAAATAATAGAAATATGAATTAGTTTCTAAGATATAATGACACAGAAATAATATTTCACACTTATTTTTTTTTTACACTATATAAGTTATTTTTGATATATTCTAATAAATTTCACTTCAAAATTTGTTTATTAGCAAAGTATAGTGTTTAATACCTAAATGTGTATTTACAATAAAATGACATAAGTATATCTTGATAAACTATAAATAAATTTCACTTTAAAATCTATGTTTAACAGTAAAATAATGTAAGTTAAGCTTAAAACATATTGCATTAGACACTGAATTTTTCCCCCCGTAAGATAACCCTTTTGTTTAATTACATGCAAATCACTGTTAAATGTTAGTATTTTCTAATTATGTAACATAGCACATATTAAACTTTAATATTAACTTGAGATATATTTTTACCAAGAATGATTTCAATTTTATAAAAGTAGTAGTATGATTGCTCTTGTATGAATTTTATTGTATTTAACATCAATTCAATGTTACAGGAATGTAATGTATTTTTACTTAAAGAAGTCATCATAAATTTATATCTATATATATTCAACATTCACATTTGTGGCGAAGCATCATGATAGTATACCATGAATCTTTAATTTTTCTTTTTTTTTTTAATATTTAACATTCATATTATTGTAATAAATTTATAACATTTTTCACGAAATAACTATCTTGCAAAACTTGTTTTGTTTACTTATTTGATTTTTGCATTTCTATTAATTTAAAAGGTACTTAAGTACTATGATGATTACCTGGGCGATTAAACTTTTCATTGGCGAGACTAGTGGATTTAAATAACATTTACATAATATTCTTTATTGTAGCACCCTCTATAACCTATTGTAGCGCATAGGTTTTTTTTTTAGGTAGTCTTCATATTTTTTTTCAGTTCCAATTTTAATGACATATCAAGATAGTCTTCATAAAACACTATCTTAAATGATATATAAATGGACTTATTTGGAATTAAAATCATATTGTTAATACATAAGAAAATTAAAACTTAAACCATTATTATATGCAAAAAAAAAAAAAAAAAAAAACATTTGCTTAAAGTTAACAACCCTTGATAATATGGCGATTATTTTGGCGCCAAGAAAGACTGCAAGATATGAGATGACACAACTGCCGCTACACAAAAGCTAAACTGAGATGAAATACCAGGCTTAACAGAAATTAAATTTTGTTCTCAAACCAAGGGGTACCTGTTTCACACCGAACCTTAAACTATTTTAATATATTCTGGATACTTCCGTAAGCAGATATGTGGCTGAAAATACTCCGCCAAGATGAACTATTGGCGTCATCACTACCGAGACTTATGTATAGTAAACCTAAGTAATAAACATTCAGAGAGGCGTGGCTAAATTTAATTGTTAAAAGCAGTCTTTCATCTTACTGAAATAAAAAAAATGTAATGAGAATGCAAAGCAAAACTTATTTGTTTATGTATGTATAAAATTAGTATAATTTTTAAATATTTATTCGTATTTTAAATATTAGTTTATGTAATTTTTGCTTGATTGTGTTTTTTTATCTTACGTTTTCAAAGTTATTAATGTAACCAAAATTTAACTTAATTTTTCCACTTTTAAGCCCCTATTACATTAGAGTTGCCGATATTTCATTTTGAGCAACTCCCATAGACTTAACATTACGTGACGTCACAGCTCGATTTTCGGCAACTCGAGCTCATCGTCCAATGAATGTTCGAGATTTCTATTGGGTTTGCTATAAGTAAATAGCTGTTTTACTAGATTCATTAACAGATCGCTTTTCTGGCTAACATTTTTAAGGTTGCCATATTTTACTCTGTAGGTGTCCAGATTTCATGATGAATTCTTATTTGGGAATTAAATTTGTAGCCAAAATTTGTTTACATCACGCCATCTTGCTATTGTTTCACTCAATTTTAGCGTTTGAAACTTCACGTTTAGAATGATCAAGAGCTAATCTTTGTCGACGTGAAAAGGAAAATATCTGGTTAAAAAATTTCTTAAAACTTTTGAGTTAATTTCCTAAATAAATAATATTATGAAGGCCTTAAATAAATAATATTATCAAGATTCCTTAAATAAATACCGTATTTTCCTGTATATAATCCGCGGATTATGTGTTAAAAAAGTTCCGAATTTCGTTGTGCGTATTATACGCTGCCGCGGATTATTTGATAAAAAAAACATTCTCCATCAGAAAAGCTTACAAGAAAGTTTTGAAAGAAATACTCTTTATATTTCATAAAATAAATAACAGGTGGTACCAGGACACACCTGAGTTATTTAAACTATTATCGGCTTTGTGCAATTATGTTCAAAAACGAATTCGGTTCCTCTTAAAGCTTTTACGCTTGTAAATTCGCTAACGTCATTTTGCAATTTGTCTTGACGCGAGATGTTTCGTTTTGAAATTATTCAAATTGGTATATCGTCATATGGAAGCGAAAATTTTTAACTTACACAGCAAGATTTTAAATTAAAAGCTTTAGCGAAAGCAAATAAAAACAATAACGTCAAATGTGTTAATGTGAAGTGAAAAACAAAGCACGCGCGGTATAAAAAAAAATGTATAAAATACGCAATTTGTAAATAACCCATTTCTTTCATTTAAATATTAACGAAGCAAATATATATTCATTTAAATATATCTAACATCGTTTTAAAAGTTATTAGAAGCTAAATATCGATAAATTTTACAAGACTCTCTTCTCAAAATTATCGCTTTTGATCGATCTCGTGCTTTCATCTCAATTTAATCACACTCTGCGATAAACTGGATCTAGACTGATATTTTTCATAATAAATGCTCTTTTTCTATACAATTTATTAAATTTTTAATCCTACTGTGCATTTTTTTATTTTATGTGATATCTATTAGACTATTCGCCGAAAAAAAATTGCCGCGGATTATACGCCGCTGCGGATTATATACAGGAAAATTCGGTAATATTATCAAGACCTAAATAAATAATATTCCTTACTTAAATAAATAATATTATCAAGACCTAAAACAAAACTGGTATTTTGAAATAATATTTATTTATAGTTTTAATAAAATTAAGAGATCACTCAAACAACAAAGGTGAAAATTCTTATCACGTGTAAACACATCTTTATAACGATGATATTTTAACTTTAATTCGGGCGCTATTTCATCATACGTTCTTTGTTTTAATTTAGTAAATTTATATTGGGAATCTGAATTATCCCATATATGAGGCTTTACTCTTATTTCAATAAAATCAATTTCCATTTCTTTTGCCCATTCAACACAGATATTTGCCATTTTCAAGTATATATATTTATCACATGCACTCATTAACAATAATGAAAACATGTTATTTCTTGGCATCTTATTGTTTCCGCTTGGCGAAAGTAAAAGACAACACCAGTTTCGTTGATCATCTATTGGCGATACGAATTGCTCGAGTTGCTGCTGCATGCACAAAAAAATTGCTCATTTTCGGCAATTCATAACGCCAATAACTGTCATTTGGCATAAAATTTGGCGAAAACTTGGCAATGATCAAATTTCAAATGCGCAGCTGTAAAAAATATCTGAAATATCATTGGACGACGTGTCCGAGTTGCCCAAAATCGAACTGTGACTTCACGTAATGTTAAGTCTACGGGAGTTGCTCAAAATGAAATATCGGCAACTCTAATGTAATAGGGGCTTTAGCTTTTAGATCGTGGGTGAAACCAGTAAGGGGCTTAAAAATTGAGTTTTGTACCTCTTCTTTGGGGGAAATTTACAAACATACTCGATTTTTATGTGAAAAACAAATGCAAAAAATTCTGGAAGAAATAATTGCTCCTTTTTTTATAAATAACAAAAATCCAATTTACTTTTTCATTGTGCCTTTGAACACACGCGCATTGTTACATGTTCATTGAACCAATTACATGCAAGTATTTCACTCTTGTTTATTTACTTTGCGGTAGAAAAAGAATATATAATTCAATATGGCCTGTCACAAACTATTGGCGAATTCGCCGGAAAACTGACGTCGGCGAATTACACTTTTTATATTCAAGAAAGTTTGATATATCTGGCTGGGATCCGGCGTTAGTGTGAATTTCATTTTACATGTTTTTTGCTACTTTTCGTTCTAGCATTTAATTTAACCTCGTGGTATTTCAATATTTAATAATGTCTTCCATTAACTTAATAAAATTTTCTGAAGAGGAGGAAATTATAATTAATCGGTGAAAATGTGCTTTAGGTCCCCTATTTGGCGCATTTTCAAAATTGCCGATGCCATGGCGAAAATTCTACCGCTATTTTAATGTGAAACTTAATTAGCGACCAATGAAAAGGCTAAAACAAAAGAGTAATTAATGAGCATGTGCGAAAAAGCGCATCAAATTCCAGGGTTGGCGAAGTAGGGGACTTAAAGCGCAATTTAATCAATTAATATAGAGATAAGTATAATACTTTTTGATAAAAATTTATTGTACGGTCGCTCTTTGTGACTTTTTCAAAAAATTGCCAAAAATCTCACCAATCAGCACAAGCGAGGTCGGAAAATAAACAGAATATTTCATTTTTCATTGGTCGGATACCCTCATCTTTGATTGTTCAAAATCGGTTGGGTTGCCTGAAAATATTATTTATCGCCAACTTTGTAAAATTGCGCTAAGAGCGACCATACAGTAAATGTGAGCATGAATGGTAAATAGTCCATAATTTTTTTTTAAGGAAAACAATTTAGATTAATTCATAACTTAAATATACTTTATTTAATGTTATTAAAATATTTTATTCTTGTATTTAAATTCTTTAGAAATTCATATTTATATGCAGAAATGTTGTTTTTGATAATTTGTACTGTTGTGTAGATTTTTATGTACTGTCAGTTCAATATTTTACATTTAAGAGTTTTCTTATAATTACATACTATATTAAACAATTTATATTAATTACAATATTAGTCACAGCTACTTGTATTGTAACACTTATTAGCATTATGCTAACAATATTTAACAGTAGGGAAATTTTATTTGAAAGTTACTGTGTGATTTGATATTTTAAAATAAGTTTACAGATTCTTCAAGCTAAATCTGAAAAGAAAAAATTATAAATAAAACAGTTCATTAATATATAATAAATTTCTTTGTAATACTTAACAAATAATAATTCACGTAATGAAAATAATAATTTACAGACCAAGACATAAAAAAAAGTGGAAAATCCTAAGATCCACATTTGTGCGGGAGCACAAAAAAAAGTTTTAAAAAAAACTTCAGAATCTGGGGCAACAGAGATCTACAAGTGGAAATGGGCCCATTATTCAACATTATTATTTTTAAAAGACAGTGTGCCAAGCCAAATCAATAGAGACTCATTGACTAAAGATATAACATCTTAATGATTAAATAATGGATTTTTATTTGCTTATATTTACAAAAAAGGAAAACTTTTATTTTAAAATGAAATCATTTTTTAAATTATATTAGATTTAGATTATTTATATAATTAGCCTATATTACCTTTGA
>JAPDSC010110703.1:0-13737 GCA_026290005.1 Latrodectus geometricus | reverse complement strand
TAATGTTTTATTTTAATGCTTACGAAGGCCATTCATAAATGTTACTTTTATTCATAAGTGTTAAGATTATTTTAACCTGTGTATTAAAACATGAAGCTTCGTTTTTTTTATTTAATAGCGCCAATGTGAAAATTAAATTATTGCTTTTTATTTTATGGTTCTTAAATTACTTTATTTGTAAGCCATATTGTATATGTTTAAATCGATTTTTTGAAGTTTGAGTACAATGAGTAGCTTATATATTATTAACTTCGAATTTAGTTTGATGAATGGTGGTTACTATAAAATTATAGAACCCATCCTTTTTTGGATATTTTCATGCTCTGTATAATTTCTTTTCAATTCCTCCATTATTTTTAAAATAAAATTTTAAATATCTGATAAATCAGCCAATCGAAAACTTTCAGCAATAGTTTAGATCTCGATCAATAGTGTTTTTCTTACCATGAACTTATTTATGGGCTCCTGTATTCCACAGATTCTGAAACCATGAGATGAAAATCAGTCTTAAATGAATTAGTGCTAAAATGCATTTTTAATGGATGAAAAACTTAGTGACTCTTTTTATTATCTTTGAATTATTGTGCAAAATAACTGACATCAAATAATAATGAAAATATTAGAACGCTTCATGATCGTTACACTACGAAATTAATTAGTCAAGAGAGAGCCCAAGTTGCTACCGCACACAGTTTTATGATCTTGAAATGGGTGGGGAAAAAGTCATTCTTACCTTTCATTTAAGTTAGAGGATTCGAAAATTAAAAAAATTGACCTTTTCTATTTATCTTCATTATTTTATTATATTCATACAGATGGGCAATTAATTATTATTTTAAACGCATTGAATAGTTTAAGGAAGAAAAATTCATATATAAGTATCAGTTAAAATTAGTCTGAAAAATATTTCCATAAAGTTCTGAACTTAATGCCAAACTGTAGAGTTAAAAACTTTCTTCTTAACCCCTTAAAGCACGAGTTTTTTTCGAAAAAACTTCCAAAAATTATCCATATGCCATCTATGTTAAAAGTTTAATTATAATTTAATATTAATATAGATGGCATATAATTTAGCCTATCTAGTTTTACTGAAACGGTTCTGAGACGGGCATTAGAAATAACAAAAGCGCCCGTGTGAGACAAGCATGTGGCAATGACATTCGCCCGTGTCAGACACGGGCAAATGCCTTAAGGGGTTAAGTTCTTAGATATTTAATGTTTTTTTTTTCCCCGTTAAGTTTTAAGGTCGTTTTTTTACTGTACAAATTTAGTCCAAAATTTTTAAGCATGCGTATACTGTTCAAAACAATAGGTACTAAAGAGAATAATTTCTTTATGTTGTAATATTATATTGATATCTTCATTTAAAGAAGTTACTAAAATATCTTTTTATCTCTTCTTGTGTGTTGTTCTTTTACTTCGATAAAATGGGAAGACTTTTTTCTGTTTCTTGTGATGTATTTGACTTTTGTAAGTTTCAGAAATTCACGCAATGTCTCTTTATTTTATTTTCGTAGTATTTTCGAGATTACAGGATACATGTTGAGTAAAAGATAGAATTTAAAATTTTTCCGATTTGCGATATAGTTTTCCAAAAAGCTCAAATGATAAAAACAGTTTTGCAATTTTGTTGCAAAGATAATTTTCTTTAAATCAAATATAAAGACTTTTGAAATTTGAGATATGATTTTTTTTATTATTATTATTATTATTATTATTTGGGCATACGAATTGACATGACATTGTTTTCTTTCATCATGTGTGATATAACATGAAGAAATTCTAAAAAAAAAAAAAAAATATCTGAAAATAAAATCTTTCTAGGAATTAAACGTCTCACTAAAAAAATCGTTCTTCAAAGTTAGTTGTAGAGAATTTTGGACACCCCCAAATATCATGAATTAATTCCAGGTGATCATTTTTTAAAAATTTGATTTTACACTTAATGCTTATATATAAGCAGTTTCAGTGAGCTAATATAGTGGTCAATATTTTCATTTTCATGAAAAACCAAAATAATCAAGTATATACGTATAATTCATCTTTATTGTTATAGAATTAATATACGAAAAAAATTTATTCGCAAAATTTAAATAATACACTCCTAATATTTTTTTTATATAAAATTAAAAACGTTTATATTCGTAATTATTTAGTATGTAAATTATTTGTAACCTTATTCTGTTGTTTGGCTAGTTTAGGAATGAGTTTCCTTTACTTACTGCCATAAACTATTCATAAAACAGATGATGTTTGGTTTCATATATGTAAATGTCATTATAAGAAAAAAAAGAAGGTATTATCATCAATTAAACTTTTCTTAGCTTCAATAGCATTATTGTTTGTTATAAGATAGATAAAAAAGCTTGAACAACAAAAGGTGACTAAATGGATTAAAATAAAACTAGCTATATTTCTGGTCTTTAGAAAATAGCCTTACATTTACCCTTTATTCTAGTGTATTTAACTTCTAGAAATGTCTTATAATTCCGATTTAACAAAGTTATAGCCGCCCAACCTGTCTAGTGGTTAGCGTACCTGACTACAGGTGGGTGGGACCTGGGTTCGAATCCTGGCTCGGGCATGGATGTACTTTCTCTCTCTCTCTTTCTTGTCTTTGTCCTTTCTTTGTGTGTGAATGATTTGCCTACCCTATAAACGGGTACCTATGGCATGTGTGTACTGAGGAAGTCGGACTCCACACCAAATATGGTTCATTTGGAAAAGGGGAGCAGCGCACCCCATATTGCCAGCCTGGCTGGCACACGACGACAACAACAACAAAATAATATATTGCATTTCTCACACGGAATATTTTAAAAAGTATAAGAAAGATATATTTTACTGTAAAAAGATATGTCTTCATTATTTCGATTATTTGTAATACTGAACGTAAATTTAACAGCTTCAGGTTTACTTACTTTTAATATGGTTGAGAAATATTAAAAACTTTAAAATTATCCTGATTTCTCCAAATGTTTTACAATTTGGGACATTAGGAGAATGTCAAATTATCAGCTGAGGAATGGTGCACTAAATATTTTGTATTACTTCTTTTTTTACTCTGTGGCACGACAACTCGTTCATCGTGGGACCATGACCTACGGTGCATATATCCGTTTTCTTGACCAAAGACTTGGGTGCGAAGTTATGTTCCGGTTAGGTGGTTAGCGAAAACCCCAGGGTTAAGTTCTTAAGCATGCTTGATACTCAGTTTTATTGAACCTCTGAAGGGACGAAAGACTGAGTCGACCTTGCCACTTATTTTTATAGCAATGCATTTTGGAACATGCTTGACAGCAGCTAATTTAGATGAAAGGTTAAAATTTGCACCAACTAACAAAATTAAAAGAATTGTAATTTTCCTAAAAACTTCCCCCCTATGGAAGCTGTGAAATACATTCTTCCAATCTTTCAGGAATTGAATAAAAAGGTCAATCCAAAAAAAAAAAAAAAAAAAAAAAAAAAAAAAAAAAAAAAAAAAAAAAATTTTTTTTTTTTTTTTTTTTCCCATATCATTGGGGAAAATCATTATCGTGGAAGGAAACGATGGAGAGATTATCAATGCTCATTTTCCAAGGCCCATATATTTACCCGTCATCCGTCAACATTTTCAAACTATATAGGTGAGACATTAGACTCCATACTGGAGATTTTAGTACCCTTCGAAAGAGGCACGGTTTTCATAGGTTTCATAGGAGGCTTACATTTTCGCCTTCGGCAATTCATATAAAAATCTTTGTACTCTTCTAATTGACTTCATTTTGTTGGTGTGAATAAACAAAGAGACATTTTGAAAATGTTGATCTCTTATATATGTGTTGTACGAAAACAGTTAAAGATTATTACGTCAGACAAACAGGAAATGGCCTATCACATTATCAAGGCTGTTTTACAGAGGGGGTACGGAATCGGTTGATTTTTTTGCGAAACTGTTTCGCAGTGGGATGCCATTTTTATTAAATGGTGCACTATTTATTAGTATCATGTAAGCATATTTGGTAACATTACTTTTATCTGGATCTTTTATGAATGAATCGTTTCTAATTAATATTTTATACCTTTATAGGGATGTTTCTTTCACGAGTGCCTAACATGCTATGATGCAGAGGCAGTAAACCGTGCAAGTGGCTTGACGATGACTGTATTAGAAGCCAAAGCTGTTTAACATCAAATAAACTCCGTGGACTGGGATATCATGGTGTTGAAATATGGGAACATGATTTTAAGAAACAACAAGAAGAGGATTCCAACCTAGAGAATTTTATTAAAGATCATCCAGTAGTGGATCGTATGAATCCTAGACATACTTTCTTTGGAGGTCGTACGAACTCAATAAGATTGTTTTACGAGAGTAAAGCAAAATACGTTGATTTTATTTCGTTATATCCATGGGTTGGTGCTTATTTTATTTGAACTTTTGATTTAAATTTATTTTTTGATATTTCAAATTGATATTTGTTTTTATACTTGTAGGTGAACAAATATTGCACATATCCCGTTGGACATCCTACCATAATCACAGAGAAATTTGATGATCCCACAGGATACTTTGGTTTTAATAAATGCAACCCCCCAGAGGATTGTTTTTTCCAGAACTTTCCTACCGATGTAAGGGCAAACTTATGTTTCCTTTATGTCGGACATGCGCAGAAAGTTAACAACAAACGATGTGTAAGCAGAAGGCTGATGAACAGTTGTTGTCAGGAACGTGGATGACAGAAGAAATAAAAATGGCCATACTTAAAGGATACACAGTTACAAAGATACAAAAAACATTCTTACGAATACATTTTCCATTAGGAAATATGTATGATTGTTGATAATTATGTATCTTTTTCAGATACATGAAATGTATCATTTTCCACGGTCAAGCGACATGCTATTCAAGTCCTATATCAATTTATTTTTGAAAATCAAACAAGAAAGCAGTGGCTGACCGGCGGATGGTATCAGTGAAGTAAGTAAGGCCGAGTACATAAGGAAATACAAGGAAAAAGAAGGGATTAGTTTGGATGCAGATCGCAAAAAATCCGGGGCGACGTCAGGTCGCAAAATTAGCTCTGAATAGTTTTTGGGAACAGTAATATATCTCTTTTTATTTACAAAAAATGTGTTTGTAAAATACTTACTTTTAATATAATGAAAGGAAACTTGCGATTATATTAATATTTTCCCTTTTTTTCAGATTGAGGATGAATCTGTATAAGTCGTAAATTACATTTGTAAATATAGTTCCAATGTTTAATAAGATGCTGCTGGATTCAACGAAAAAGGTAGGTATATTACTTCTTGTTTTGGCGTGATAAAATCTCATTATTATAATAGTAATACTTTTATTTATAGAAATTGCATTATTTTTATTTTTATAGATCAAAGATGTATATTTAGCGTCAGTGGAAATAGCAGCCTTTCATGGGGAAAGACAAAAAGACTTTTTGACTCAAGATTCTTCAATCAATATATTTCTGGTGGCTTTCACGACAGCTTAGGCCCGACTTAAGCTGTATTCAGAGGTGGATAAGCTGGGTCGTGCTGTATTATACCACGACACAGATTCTATTGTGTATGCTAGAGACGAAATAAATGATCCACTAGGAAATTTCTTGGGAGAGTTGACCAACTAGCTCGATGGAGAAATCATCACAACCTTCGTGTCTGGTAATTTCTTTTGCTGTTGTTTGGTAAAAGTATTTTGTTCTGAAAGAATGAAAAATTTACTAAATTTTAATTCTTTTTCAGGTGGACCCAAGAATTATGGTTATGAAACAGATAAAGGGAACGTTTACTGTAAAATATGGGGCTTAACACTGAATTATAAAAACACTGAATAAATTAATTCTTATTCAATAAAAAGCTTAGTGTGAAGCTTGGACAAAGAAACAGTCATTTCTGGTGGAGAATCCTGCAAAAATATGTCTCGAGGCAAAAATGCCCAAAATAATAAACAAAAAAACGAAAATTTATAATTTAATTAATAAATTAATCTTTCATATTGCATTCATACATTTTAAAGAAAAATGTAGAATTACAATTATCTTTGCATCAATAATGTTTCTTTAAATAATATTTTTAAATATTAAAATAAAATATTTCTAACATCAATTTATTTATAATATTATTAATCACAAAAGAATTAGATTTAAATAAAGTAAAATCTCTACATTCAATAAACTTTTTAAAAGTTAATCTTTAAGTTATCACGTAAATTTAAAAAATGTTTTGCGAAGTTACAAACTTGTTTGTACCAATAATATTTCTAAAAAGGTTTTTTTTTTAATATCAATTTATTTATAATATATTAATCATAAAATAATTTTATTTAAATAAAATAATATAATTCAAAATCAATAATATCATCAGAAATAACACCTATTTCTGTATAAAATTAGACCACTTATTGATAAACTAAATAAAAATTTTCAATCACTGAGAATGCCTCATCAAACACAAAGTATAGACGAAAGCATGATATTATTCAAAGGACGCTCGTCGCTCAAACAGTACAATCCTAAAAAACCAATAAAAAGAGGATACAAATTATGGTGTCGTTCAGATATGTCAGGTTACATGTATGAATTTGAAGTATATCAAGGGAAAGATGATTCAGAATTCAAAAGATTTGGACTAGGAGGGAGTATAGTTCAGAAATTAACCAAATCTCTTTTAAATAAAAATCATATCATAATGATGGATAACTTTTTTTCCTCTGTGGAGTTGTATGAATACCTAAAATCCGTGGGTATATATGCATGTGGAACTGTACGAAGTAATCGTAAAGGTTTACCGTCTCTTGCAGTAGACAAAGATTTGAAAAGGGGTGATTTTGACTGTCGCATAACAGACCAAGGAATTTCATACTTCAAATGGAAAGATAACAGCTGTGTTTTTTTCTTGTCTAATTACCATGGAACTGAAATTTGTAAAATTCAAAGAAAACAAAAAGATGGTTCAATTATTGATATACCAGCTCCTAATATAGTAAGAGATTATAACAGTCATATGGGAGGCGTGGATAAATGTGACATGTTAAAATCACTATATGATAGAGATAGAAAGGCCAAAAAGTGGTGGCATCGTCTTTTTTTCGGTATTATAGAAATTGCAATGGTTAACTCGTATATTTGCTACTGTGACATACAGTCTAAAATACCTCTTTTAGAATATACACAAGGTCTAATAACAATGTCAAAAGTGCCTTCGAAGGAAAGGGGACGACCTAAATCAGATGCTGGTGAAGTAAGTGAATTACCACTCCCAAAAAAACGCAAGACAGCAAATTTTTCTGATGACATAAGACAACAAAACAAAGGTGCACATTGGCCAGTATTTGTAAAAAATAGAGGACGATGTGAGTTTTGTGCTTTGAAAAAAATTAAGTCACGCCCACATTCTCAGTGCTCATTATGCAAAGTATTTCTTTGTGCTAATGAAAAAAAGAACTGTTTTTATCAATACCATAATTAATTGTATAAAAACATTTTACTTTTCATTTACCTAAAATATTTTTCTCTTCTTCATACTAATGGATATAATGGTAATGTAATAAACATAAATCCCGACGGGACTTTAAAGTCCCGTAAAATATTATGTGTTATTACAATAAAAATAATTATTGTAAATGAATCCCAATTTTTGTGTGTCTTTCTACAGTTAAATTGAGCATAAAAAAATACCTTGCATAAGTTTTTTAAAAATATCATAATTTGAGACTTAAGGCAAAGAGAAAATACACTCTTTCATTCTTGAAGCGAGCAGAGTTCCAGAATGGTGCACATCTCTGCATACAACTTTAAAATGAGTTCGAATCACCATTAACTATACTTTAAATTATAAGCATTGTCACTGATATTTCGAAATAGAAAACAATGTAAGTTTTAAATTAGCTAGTGAATAACATCTTAGTATAAATTTCAGTCATTTTAATGTAGTCGTTCTCAGTTCAATTGTTAAATGCATATCTTCGAGAAAAACTTTAAATATTATCGAATTTAAAGTATTCCACAGCCATGAGAGGAAAATTGAAAATTAATTTTCATAATTTAAATAGTGAGAAAATGAAATTTTTGAAGTAAAAATGAAGTCCATAATATATCAGTATACATTTTTATAACATAAATAAGAGGTAAAATTAATATTTGCACTGTTGTAAAATTGCTTTACAATATTTAACCTGTAACAGTAATAAAATGCTCCGCTGTTATTGAGGTATAAACTATCACTCTTACAATTTATGTGACATGAAATGATGAATGATTGCAAATTTTTTCTGGCTAAAAAAAGCAGATTAGATATCCGAGATGTCCTGAAGTATTATTGACATGATACTTCGATGAAAAAGCTCAGTTGTTTCAACCAGACACGAAAATGCCGAATTACTTGGTTTTTTTAGGAATTTTTTTCTGTTTCAGAAGATAAGCTTAATATTAATCAGAAACGAAATACAAAATTTACAGTCTGTACAACAAATAATGATATAGATTTATAAATGGCGATTGTTATTAACCATAAAGTGGTTGTTTTTTTCGTTATAGTTGAGATCATGTGTACGTCACTTTATTTCACTTATAATTGGTCTGTGAGTTAAACAAATTATCGTTTTCACCAATAATGTTTAATATACAATTTTGTCCACCCATCAAAAACCAGTAAATTTGTCAGTGGGATGAGCTCTTCATTGAGCAGTTGGAAAGAAAATGTTGGCCAATATCTTAGTGGGATTGGTTATTTTATATATTATTGGAGATTTGTCTCTCTTGATACCGCTATTTAATACTTATTTATCATTAAGTAAATTTATTTTATGTAGCATGTAAAGCACATTAAATATTAATATTTGATTGTTTAATCATAATGTTATTGTTAATGTTAATTTGATATTTAATTGTTGATTGATTAATAAATAAATCATAACTTTCGCTTTATGGTTATTTTAAATGGGCAAGGACGATTTAAATGTTTTTTTTTTAAAATTATTTTTTAGATTAAAAAAATTCAAGAAATTAGATGACAAGATAAGTATTATTTATATCAGTGGTTCTTAACCTTTTTAAGCCGCGAGCCAAATTTGAGAAATATGTTCATGTCGCGACCCAAAAAAAAGTCAAAATTTTTTCATTGCATTATTTTAGAGCGTATTTTTAAAAAATCTTCAATCCTACGATGATGATTTTTTTAGCTTACAAATTTTTTATTTATTTTTTTAATAATAAAGATAAACAAAAGTACTTTTCGATCCAAGGAAAATTTAATTAATAATCAAGTGTTTTTAATAATTTTTATTGACCAAATTATAATATATTTATAACTTTTTGAAAATAATTGACATTTTAACTTATTCCTAAAAAAAAAAAAAGAAATATCAATACATATGTTAAGTCTTTTAAATTTTAAATGCAAATCATACAGTTTTAATGAGAACCTTGTGCTTGAATGCATTTTGAAAGATTTTCAAACCTCGGTTGAATGCTTGTCAATGAGCACCTTATATCTATTTCAGGATTTAACTTGTTCCGGTAATTGTTTTTGATTACACACAGAGCCGAAAAACCAGCCTCACTCATATATGTTAAAAAGGGCAATAATACTTTTAGGGCTTCTTTAACAATTATTGGCTTTTCGGTTTTTAATTTTAACCAGAAGGCACATAAAGATTGAGTGTTTTTATAGAAATTGTATCGAATTGCTTGATCATTTTGTATTTCTATTAATTGTTCTTGAAATTGATTAATATTAACAAATTTCTCATGCAAATCACTTACATCAAAATTAAATGACATTCGAACCCAATTATATTTGAAAACATAGTCTGCAGGGAAATATCGATCAAAGTCTGCTATTAGTTTTTCTAAATGATTAATGATAATTTTCTGTATTTCAAAATCCGTGATATCAATATTGTCTTCAACAAGTAAATTAAGAGTCGGGAATGAAGCAAGTTTCTTTACTTCAACCTCATTTCTCCATAATTTAAGTTTAGGGAATAACTCTTCTAGGAGGTGTTGGTATTACTTATTATTTGGTATATTACTAACATTTTTGGTTCGACTCAGCGCGAGCCAAGAAATATGCTTCGCGACCCATAGGTTAAGAACCGCTGATTTATATGATCTGTGACCAAGAAAAAACTCGGTCGTTCATCAAACAAGAAGTTTAGTTATTTGGTTCTCTTTCAGAATCAGAAGCTTAGTTGTTGATCCAACACGAAATATAATGCTTAGAATTTGTAAGACAAATTATGATACGATATAATGACTGACTGCAGATTCATTTCAAAATAGGAGATTAGACGACGCCTAGATGATTAGAATAATAATTGACATGATGTGAGAATATAGAAATGAGCATTTATTTTTAAAATAACACATGAAATGGACTTTCATTGATTATTTTCTTTTGGCAATTATTGCTCATTATTTTGGAGAGAAAAATTTTAGCAATGAAGGTCATTGAGAGTAATAATTTAGCAATACTGGTTATGGCGTTTTAGTCATTAGTGAAAGGTAGTAAATTTGAATCTCGATTAAACTGATAATTTTTTTATAATAATAAATTTTTTTATTTTCAAATGATTCATGGGATTCGTGAAACCCCCAGGTTTATAAATTTCGCTTTAATTTCTAAAAACAAATTCCTATTTTTGAGAAATGTGCTAATGGTAAACAGCAGCTGATGAAATGTTGCAACTCTTTTTAGGAGAATGCCAAATAAGTTTATAAATCACTTCTTTGGCTACGTACAGTGTACTTCACATTTTCATATGAAGGTTGATTTATCTTAATTTTATTTCTTCTCAAAAAGGAAAATCCTAGATTTTACATCTTTAATCGAAGTTTTCTTTAAAAATATGTCAATATGTTGAAAAAATTAGAAAAATCATGTTTCACAATATAACTATGTATACATGCTGATTAACACTGTAAAGTCGAAGTAAGATAGTTTCAATTATTAAATTAAAGCGACTAAATATTTATGAATCAAGAAATTTTTCCTAAAAATTTTTGCTGTGCATAAATTTATAAAATGAAAAAAAAAAAAAAAAAAAAAAAAAGCAAAGTTTGGCTATAAAATGAGTTTTGTTGAATGCGAAATGAAGCAACATCTCCTATTTAAATCTCTAGCAACGAGAGGAGGAAATTAGAAAAATTTGAATGGAAATATTCCTTGAAAAATAAAACAAATTATACTCCTATCGTACTTCAGAAATGTTCGAAGCGTCATAAAAGTTCGCATATAAACTTACGAAATAAGAATTTTGCGTTCTTTTATGTTGTTTTGAACATTACTTCTGAAGGAGAAATGGAAGCAACAAAAAAAGGATTTTAAGGTTTTAGCAATTCAAAAAAATTAAAATTATTCCATCGAATGCAATACATTATTGGCGAAATTCCAAATAAGCGAATTCTCGTCGTAATTTCAAAAGAAAAAAAAAAAGGGTTTCAATACGAACTGTAAAATAAAGTTAAAAAAAAAAGTGAAAGAACATTCTGAAAGAAGTGAAATAGAAACAAAACACCCAAATCCTATTTAAAAATAAATCTCGATCCTGGGATACTTGTGTTGGTTGGTTGTTTTCTGAGGACCCAGGTGGTTTTACTTACAGAGGATCGATTGCAGCTTTCATACTTTTTCTACGGTCATATTACTTAACTGTATATTTTATATTAAATAAATAGAATAAGCGACTTCGATCTCATTCATATTTTCGTTTCTGTGAAAAATTATTCTCTTCTTCTATTTATTGAAATGAGCTTCAGAATAAATGAATAATAAGTAAGCGACTGGAATATAAAATTTAAGTTCATTATTATTGCACCAGAATTCTTTCGGAATGCTTTTTTTCTTTCCTTTTTCCTTTTAATTGCAGAAACTATTTTTGTAATCAAAAGTTAAATGAACTCAGCGATTTAATTATTTTACCTTTTAAGTATATATTCATTCACTGAATTTGATCAAAACTAATTAAAGAATCCTTTATGTCA
Organism: Latrodectus geometricus; assembly: GCA_026290005.1. NCBI lineage: Eukaryota > Metazoa > Arthropoda > Arachnida > Araneae > Theridiidae > Latrodectus > Latrodectus geometricus. The sequence continues at coordinate 1,756 of JAPDSC010110703.1, read as the reverse complement.
TTAATAAAGGAATAAATGCAGAAGTGAAGTGAATAAATTTAATCCTCTTCGATAAAGAATGTTTTTTTATTAGTTTAGAAATTGTCGACTGTTAATTTACATTTTTTTAGAATCATTCTATTTATTTAGATATTTATGAAGAATTTAATTCTAATGTCGTACGTAAATTCTAATCAATTTAATATGTAATTTATAAAATCAAATGTTCCGTTAGCTTAAAGCATAATTTACTCAATGATAGTTTCACTTTATCATAAAAGAATTAGAAGAACTTTAATGTTTAAAGTAGTTTCATAATTTTGAAATTGTATCGTTAAAAAAAATCTTCTAAATTTGCAGATACATTTTAAATAAATAGAAATATTTGTTTTGTTGACCTTTACAAGTATTAAAATTTGAATAACTTCATTGCTCTCAGTCTTTATTCTACAGGAACATTCCAATAAAGAATTTATTATAACGTGCTTATTAACTAAATAAAATTACATATTAAAATATATTTCCTAAAATAAAAAAAAATAATGGAAAATGTAAGATTGCGAATTTTGTAATCAAAAATTCACACACAAATAAATATTTTTAATACTCATTATATCTAAGAAAGAAAAATATATAGCATCTGTATTGAGTTCTGAAATAAGCAAAGAATACATAGTCTTTTAATTGTTATTTCAGATTGTTTTACTCTCTATAAAAATACATCTAACAATTTGTGGACGAATACCATTGTTAATAAATATATATATCATAAAAATGCAAGATCTGATAGTTTTTATTTTATTTTAATGAGATATTTTATTTTTTCCGATGCAATATCTTTGTATTAAGTATTAGTAAAGGTAGCTGCATATTTATCAGAACTATTGATTCTTTAAATTTGTGAATACTACAGTCACTATATCAATGTTTTTATATTTTTAATATCTATCAGCAGTTTATGATAACGTGCTGTATATATACAGATTTAGATGAATTATTCAAAATATTTCATTTCAAAAATACGTTTATATAGATTAATTAGACAAAGGCTCTATTATAATGAAAATATTGCCATTCAAAATCAAATTTCATTTACAACACTTCCAAGTAAACAAAGTGCATGTAATATAAACTAGAAGAGTATCTTCTCCAAGAATACAGTTAGAAAATCAGTTTTCTTAGATTGAAATGCAGAAAATGTAACGCTTAAACATTATATTGATAATAGGATTATAAAAATAGTTTATTGTGAATGATTTGATTAATAAATCTCAACACTTTCTTCGGAAGTATTGAGATTTATCAATTATTATTAATAAGAAAAAAAGGAAGAAACGTGCATGATCCATATATGAATAGTTTAACAATGTCTGAAACGAAAATACGTGATTAAAAAAAGTCATTAAACTTAGAAATAAATGCTTCAAAATTTAATTTCGAAAATTTAATTAAATTAAAAAATATTTGTAAGCATTCTAATTCCATTACTTCTATGCATTGCAGAAAATAAATAATAATATTTACAGCACTGAGTAAGAACTAAAATTATAATCCATATTTACTGTCAAGAATATAAAACTTCTAGTTTTGAAATGCATAACAATCATCAAAGGCATCCATAGGATTACACTAAAATTAATATTAGCATTTAAAGCAGTTATATATCAGAAGTCATCTATTGTCAAGAACTTAGAGCTTCTAGTGGGAAAATAGATGAGAATCACCAAAGTCATCCACAGGATTAAACTAAAATTAATATATTAGCATTTAAAATTAT
>JAPDSC010110700.1:59651-156429 GCA_026290005.1 Latrodectus geometricus | reverse complement strand
AGATCAAAGATTTCAAAGTACGAATTTTGTGACAAATATAATACCATATAGGACAGTGCAGTTTTTGTGAAAGAAAACTATCTTAAACTAAATTTCTTTAGGTGGAAAAATACTTGCTTTCGGTCAGATACCACAAATCCTCCTCAGCTTCAAAGTTTTCTTTTCACATCCTCGGTCCTAAATTGTCCCCAAACCGAGAAGAGAAATAATTTAGAAAAACGATTTTTTAAGCTTTCTCCCTCTGACGTTTTTGACTAGGAACGGATGTTTTGTGTATGGTAGCGTAAAAAAAATCGTTTGCAAAAAGAGGAATGGAACACAACAAAAAGTATTGGGCTTAGCAGAGTTCCGAAAGGGGATTTTTCAGTTTCGATGGTGTTTCTGACGCCCTCAATCGTAAGAGGATTACGATGATCTTTTTCTGAAAGCATTTTTCGGTCCTTATTTTTACAAATAATAATAGAAGAAGAAAGCGCTTATAACTTTTATTTATTTTCAACATATGGCAATAGCTATGACGAAAGTTACTAAAAGTTCTTTTTTTTTTCTCTTTTGTTTTATAAATATATTTTTGTTTTGTTTAGAGAGTGTACCTACTATAAGTAAGTGATTTTGCAACTTAGGTGGTTGTATTTTTTCAGTTTATATAGATTTTTATTTAAAAAATAAATCCATGTTCAGCTGCTTTTGTGTAAAGAAAAAAGTTACTTCAATTCAGAATGAATTGAATTTTTACATGGAATTTTTGTTCAGGGATATCGGATTGTAGAATATAAAACATAAAAATTCATCTTTATTGAAAGTATGATAGTTATTATAAAAAACAACAAAAGTTTAAAGAAAAAGAATTTTATACACAAAGCGTATTAATCCATTGAGATTCCTAGGATTTTAAAAAATAATTTTAAAGGGAAAGTATCCATCGTCTAAAATAAAAGCTTGATTTTCTTAAAGGTAAATATTTGCTTACAAGAGATTTTTATGTTCATAAAACACAAAAGAATAATTTTAAAAGATACTTTAAAAAAAGTTTTTGTGTACATTTAAAATCAAATTTTCATGGAAATTGAAAATAGCCTTATTTTACTTTAACATCTTATTTAAAGCAACTTTATGAGGTATACGTCTCAGTCATATATTTTCCTTTGGCTTCATTCGATCAAATTTTTTGTATATTTTTATTTTTCATTTTTTTAAAATATCATTGTTAGTAATTTTTAGTTGTCGTTATAAAGAAATAATATTATCAAGATTTGGATTGGATACAAATAAAGTAGATTGGGAAATATGCATGTCAACATTTTTGGAAAATTGTGAATAATTCAAATCATTTTATTTCTTTTTAAGAATCCTTAAAATTGCTTTTCAAATAGTGATCTATTTATATAAACTCATAACATATTAAAGAAAATGACATAACATATTAAAAAATTATGAAATATTTATTGAGAAATAAGTAAATAACATACTAAACCAAATCTAAGTCTGTTTCCTCATCATTATTTCGATTTTACTGTTTTACATTTAATGTAAAACTAATCGGGTTTTTCTTTTTATTCTTCCTTTTTTTCTTTTAATCTCATTTTAATCCTTTAACAAATCTTTCGAAATATGAAACAATTGTTTCTAAAATATTTAATTATTCTAAGAAAATAAGTTTTTTATTTACCAAAACTTTGCTAATTAGAAAAGTAGATTTTTATATTTTCTATTATCGTTACACAATTGAATTCTACTTTTATATTTTCTCCATTAATATTTTAATCAAATTATTTTATTTTAGTAATTCATTTCATAATATAAGTATGTGAATTTAACATAACAATGGTTAATATATTTGGGGAAGCCACACATTGTAGATATATATTTAGCTCACCTTTATTTAATCTCTGACAATAATAACGTGTGATAATTGATCAGCAGTAAACTTTATCGTGACTTGTAATTTCTCTACTTCAGCCTCTTTTACATGATTATTTTTGTTTTTGTTTTTAGATATTAATGCGTGATATTAGTTAAATTATGACCTATTACCAATTTATGAGTAACGCATCCAAATTTCTAAAGTTTGATAACATAATTTTTCTATGTACATTAATTTTTGGTAACTGACTGGAAAATAAACCGAAATATATTTTCTTAAAATTTATAACTTCTAAACTCTAATTTTAAGTTCCTAATAAAAATATAAAATCAAATGTTTCATATATTAATTTTCTCTATCAAAATAGATTTAAAAGCTGATGAAAAATGGCAGCAAAATGGAATTCAACTAAGATACACAATATAGGAACTAATTTTTAAAGATCACATTACAATATTATTATATTTTTAAAAGAAGTAAATACTATTGGCTTTTAAATAATCTAAAATTAAAAAGATTTTAAGAACAAAAAAAATTTTATTAACAAAAAGAACATTAAAAAAATTCATCAGTATACTGTTACTTGTTGCTTTTTATGATTTTAAGGAATCGTTTTTTTAGTTTCTTTGCGAAAGTGCATTTAGCAAAAGTACAATTATTAAATACTTTAGCAAGAAATAAGTTTGGGTTACTTATTATTAAAACTAACTAACAAAAAGTGGCCATGGTAATCACATGACAACATGGAAAATTTTTGACTCCAGCTTTTTCTTTTTCTTATAAATCAGTATTCTCGATCTGAAAATAATTTTCGCAAATATTATCTTACTTTTATTACTTGATTATTTTACTTTTTTATGATTGAATATGTCCTAATTAACTAAATTTAATTAGTGCAAAATAAACACAAGGTGAGCAATACAATACAATACTTTAAATGGATGATTTGCTTATTAACTCTATTATCTCTTATTCAATCAAGAATGATTGAAAACATGAGTTTTTTTCCCCATAATGAGTTTAACGTTTCTTTTTCTTAGAATTGCAGATTTTCTTTTGTGATATTTTATGTTCAGGGATATATTTTTGACTTCAGTTAATCAATAAAACACAATCGATTTAACTTATATTTATTTCAAGCGTTTCTTGCTTTGTAAATAATATAGAAATAAGAGCCATGAAAGCATTTATTTATGTATTTTAAATACTAATTATTTCTTACTACATGCCAATGTGGGTCATATATAAACTAAATATACCATTCTTATTATTTTCAGATATCTTTTTTTCTAAGAATAATAAACACAAATGGAAATAATTATCATTTTTTCGTTTGAATTCACAAAAGCTTTATTTTATAAAAAATTATTTAAGATTTTGAAATTAATCTTTAACTTTAAAGTTATCATTGAATGTATATTTTTCGAATATGATTCAGGAAAACTTACTTTTAGTAAAATTGTTAAGCTGATTTTCTGTGTTTTATATGTAAAGCTTTTATGTGATTCATATGATTATAATGTATACATATTTTCAACTATATACTAGAAAACTATGAGAAATATCACCAAAATTTAAAAAGGCTGTTTGAAATACATTTTAAAACTGAAATTTTTTTTTAAATTTTATATTTTTGTTGATATTTCAAAAACTTTCCCAAAACCTTTTAGTTACCATATTCCTTTGTTAATATTTAGTAATAGTGAATGAAATTATTTTAGTATTTGACAGTGATATTAGCTATCTAAGAAAATTCCTCTATAATTTCAATTGAATCTATTAAATTCGATTTAAGCAATAAGGATAGAAAATATATAAATTTTGCTAAACTAAAATCTATTTATAGTATTCATTTCTTTATGTGGATATTTATTTGCATGATATTAAAATTACATGAAAAAATATAGAAAAATTTTTAAATCCTCTAATTATTTTCAATTAATTTGTAACTTTTTAAGTGTTGTAATCACTTGCATTTTGTAGTAAATTAATTATATTCTAATTTACATTCACCAATTGCTAAGATAAGATTGTTCTAGTGATAGTGAATATTAAATTTTTAACGATTTATTAATTAGTTGGTATTATATATATATATATATATATATATAAAAGTTCTGCATTTTATTGATAATTTATAGCCCAGTCTAATTTTAGTGTTATAGGCTAAAGTAATAGCTTCAGTGTTGATCGTAATGGGAATTCCAAATTCATATTATGAATAGCCATAAACAAAAAGATAAAATATTAGCTCAGACTAAAATGCTTTTTTTCAATTTAATATCAATCATGATAATGATATTAAAGATAAAATTTATTCGGAATTAATTTGACTGATCAGTGCATCAGACATTTGACGTAAAATAGACATTGATAAACTAATTTCAAATAACGGGAGCTCTGAATAACTATTCAGAAATGACTTATTGGTTTTCTTTATAGTAACAGACCTAAATAAATCAGTGATATATTCACTTGATCATTACTCTTTGTAAATTCTAGGACCAGACATAATATCTTGTTACATAATTTTCAGCAAGAGTGTTTGCACTTAATCTGGGTACACCAAAATCGGCTGTAATGCATATTATCAGGGGATGTTAACAATATTGAAAAAGCAGCATACACATTCATGACATAAAAGAGTGTGATTTGTGTTATTGAGTTAATAGATTGGATCAAATTAACAACAAAAGCTCATTATTAAGAATCATATTCAAGATATTAATTAGATACTAGAACAAGAATCTCCTTCTTCATAAGCACCAAAGAACAAACATACGATTTGAGAAGATTTAATATTCTCTGATTGTTCCCCCACTGAGATCTTTGATATAAACAAGGGAGATTAACTGAGCTAAACTGTCCAAAAGTAACACAGTAAAATAAAAGTTATCTCTCTCTTAGATATTCTCCTGTACTACCAATATCATGATTTTGGCGTTTTTACAAATGCCCACGTCAAACATCTTATGAACCTTATGGATAGGGATGATAACGCTGCAAATTGTCCTAAAAGAAATGTTAATAATAATCTGAATAAATAATATGAAACTAACAGAACGTAACAAAATTTATCCGTAAAATAATGATATATTAGAAAGATTCGCAAAATTTCGATGAGTAAAGAAGCTGTAAATTAGTCTGGTGTTGATGTTAGTGTCATCCTCTTTATACATCTGAGTATATAATGAATGGTATGTGTACCTCGACACTTTGGAGGATTTAATTTTAGCCACATTTATAGTGAAAAGTAATAGTTGTTTGCATATGAAACTGAGCACTTTATCATTTTACACTGCGTGATTCGGAATTATTTCGTAAAAACGAGGGAAGATTATAAAAACACAACCTATTTCAGTTTTCGATATTTTTTATAACTGGATTAAAAAGATGGTGAGAGTTCTAACTTCTTAGATGTACCTATGAAATAATTCTTCGATTTCTTTGACATCTTGGAGCTGAAATGCAAGCTAAAGAAAGGCATAACCGTTACTAAATAAAACAGTACTGCAGTATTAATATTTATAATAATATTTCTGCAATTTTTCTCAGAGGACATCACATATTATTAAAATTATTTAGAAAAATGTTGAACAAATCTAGTAAACCAAAAGGGTCGATGATAGGGTCAATGAATAAATGTCCTAAATCATAATTTTTTTTTAAACTATCCTAGATTAATATCAGTGCTTCATTCTGAAGATTAAGACAAAAATATTGCAGTGGAATATTCAAGCCTAGTGAAATAAAAAAAAAAAAAAAAAATAAATAAATAAAAAAAATAAATACATGAATGTGCAATTGGAATCAAATTACTTATCTTAAACATCTTACTAACCACTAATATAAATCAACCATTAAATTTGTAATTTAGTTTCTTTCAATTATTGTTTTCTTTAAAACAATAATTACTTCTTAGACATTCTTTTCGATAGTTTAAAGTTCCCATGATATTTATTCTTTTTATTTTAATTTTATTTTAAAAATAGCAAAAATGCATAAAAAAAGTTCTAGAAACCGTCTTGGAAAAAATACTGATATTCTAATTTCAAATTAACAAATAAAATCGTTATAACGTTGAATTTAAAAATATAACGCAGAGCTAATAATTTTTTATGTTTATATTGTTTTAATTTCATATATGTTAAATTTGAAGATTTTATTGTAATCTGTAAACTTATATATATAAATTTGTCGTAATATAAAGTAAACCAATAACTGTACATCGAAATCTTTTCTTACTTCGATTAATTTTAAATATATTCAATATATGATCAGAAATCTGCATTTTATAGAAAAATAAAGCATTAGTTTATTATTTTGAGGATAGATGGCGCGATAATACAATGACAGCTCTGAAAATTTCTTCCATTTTACATAGATAGATGTGGGCGAGGTCGGATGATATAAACGTAGTATATTATATCATACTTTTTTGTTTAAGCGAATGCAAGAAACCCTCTTTCATTTAAAAAATCATTTTATACCTTTGAAACATTTGTTGTGATAAAAAGGGCATATTTATATCTCCCAGAAATGAACAAAAATTATCCCAAAATAAAATAAAACAAAAATATCCCCAAAAATTTACTACAAATATTAAGTAAAATTAAAAATAGACTTAGGTATAATGTCTATAATTTAAATCAATGACAAATGCTTTAATTGAATGCCCAAAATTAAAGGCTTCTGTTTGTCATTGTAAACTGTTAACAATTCAGTAATTTTATATATGTTTTCTAATTTTTTTAAATCTCATCAACATTACACTAAATATTATTAAATATGATCAAATTCTTAACTTGTAAAATGTTGTAGCAATTTATTATTAAAGAATAATATCCCTTTTAGACGTAATTCGTGACTATCTTTTTGTTACATAAATCTTACATTGCTTTGTGTTGACTATTAAACAATATAACACCGATTATATAAATTTTGGCTCTTTTTTAATATGTATCTTGTAATGTCTGCCTATAAATTTGGAAATGCTTGCACGTTAAGAAACCAAAAAAAGTTTGAAGTACCAATTAATTGAAATTAATCAATGAAATATAGGCTTATAAATATATTTTAAGTTAAAAATTGATACAAAAAATTAAAAATTAGTTCTTTGTGGTACATTTATCAAATGTTGACTATTCAGTCCAAATAAAATATGCAAATAATTATTTATTTTGCCACGAAAATGAGAAATTCGTTTTATATTATAGAATATCGTTATGCATTGGCGAATAAATGATAAATAGCTTATGCATATAATGTTCCTTTTATCCCATGAAAACACTTTATTATCGTATACATTTCGATTTTAAGTTACAATATATTGTACAATGAATTTGACATAAAACTAAGAAATATAAAAAGGAAAATATAGTAGCATAGTTTCATTTCTTTGTACAATTTTAAATGCGTTGTTAATAAATGCTATACAATAGAAAAACATACCATGAAAATCAATTTTTTATATTATTGGACGGGAAAATTCTTATTCATTATTTACTGCGTGAATATAGTTTATTACACGAAATAAAATGAATACTTTTTTGAATAATTCATCACTTCATTTTAGTATTCAACCATTAACGTTCAGATATTCATTAAAAATAAAAGACATTATGAATATAAAAATGAATAACGGGAATTCAGTGTAAGAAGTTATATTGCATTTATTTAAAACAAAATTTGATCAGCTCATTTACATTTTTGATACCATTTTGTATGGCTATAATAAGTAGAAGAAAGATTAAAAGGATAAGTGGATAGATAAAACAGAGACTCTTCAGTTTTGATTAAATTAGTAAGGAAAACAAAATAATTGTTGGCAGATTCTGCATCATATGAATTGAAAGAAATGAAGTCAAATTGTTTTGTTAATCGAATGAAAAAATTCATTTAGAAATGGCTTACACAACTGATTTTACTCTACAATTTTAATTTCTGGAAGTTATATTTTAAGTAAGTTCTGCATCTGATAACACCATTTTCAACTATTATTTACAATAATTAAATCCTATTTCGCATCATGTTTGAACTACCCTAATCTTTATTTATGATAAATGGGGTCGTCGATAAACTGAGATTTTCACTGTGGTAGAGAACCGAGTAGTACATAATTTGTGGAATATTCTTTTTCTATATAAGTGAAATGCTTTGCTATTAAAAATGTGAATGAACACTGAAGTGTATAAGAATGCTGCGTGTAGTTTATACTACCAATGTTCAACTTTTCAAGAAATAAAACAGACCTTTTCTTTTTTTTGATGCTTCTACAGGATCATTTGCTACTTACAATAAAAGTGGCAAAACTTACGTTCTCTCATTCTCTTGCAGAGAACTAGTTTATTATTATTTTTTTACTATATTAAAAGGGACCATTCTTCACATTTTTAAAAAATTTTTAAGCTAGTACATTATGCAAGAGAAAACAATGCGATCCTTTTCTTTTCTTTTCAAATAACTCTCCGTTTACAAGCGTTAAATGTATTTTTAATGACATCCATTAGTCCTTTCTACGAATAGAAAAAGAGAAAATTCTAACCTGTCATCTTTGTCTTATCTCGACTATTTAATAATTTGGATATTTATTCACAAATCCATACTTCAGATCAATTATTCCTCAGATACCTGTTAAATAGTCTGAGAAATCTGAGATCTAACTCTCCAACAATGTTGTATTTTCTTATTACCTCTTTGGTACCTATACTACGACTGGAAAACCAATGGAGATAGGGAATATTTTTTTAGAAGAACAATATCAAGTTGAATTTTCAATCACTAACATTCGTTTCCCAAAGCAATCTCAAGTTGAAAGATGCTGAGATTCACACTCACAAACCAATATCTACAAACATTCTAAGATACTAAAAATTGATCAGTAACCTTCAGCATCTACCAAGAATGTAGATCAATCTGTTTCATTTTTCTTCTTATTTACAAAAATAATGTTTTCCTTAATCACAAAAGAAACAAATATTCTACGGAAACTGGAGACGCGAATAAAAAAAGTAATTTTTTCTTCCTAGTAAGAATTGGAACTTAAAGAGCAAATCAATGCAATAACAATGAAAATTTTGAGCTGTATACTGTTTAGAGCTAAGCAAAATAAACACATCAAAAAGCGATAAAAAATATTTAGACATTAAGAGGATATTTTCGATACCCGATGAAGATGATATACTACAATTTTAATAAAATATATTTCGATTCACAAAATCTTTGGAATACAGACTACTGTAAGTCAAGGATAGACGTAGAGGCACATAGGATGCTTGTTTATCAGTATACAAGAACAGTTAAACCAATTTGCTTTTATAAAAAAATAATTCAGCAGTAAATGAACAATGCGTTATCATTATGCGTCACATATATCCAGTTTTATTAAACCAGTTCAAAAAATTTTGACTTAAACATAAAAAGTAAGTTATTTATCCTTTAAAATGTTGTCCTTTCAAATTAAAAAATATTTATTTTTGTAACTAAAGTTTCAGGAGTTATATATATATATATATATTAGCTTCATTCATTTTAAGATTTTTAGATTAAAATAAATAAGTGCACGTAATACGTAGATTAAAATCTAATCTCATCTTAAGTAAAAACTAAAAAAGTGTGAAGTAGAAATATAAGAATTATTTGTTCAGACGTTAATGATTAATGTACAATGTATAAAATATGTGAAATATAAAACAAACTAAGTTAGAAAGAATTTAAGCAAGCACTAACATTTGATAATTTTTACAAAAATTGTAATTTTAAGGACTTCCGTATGTTGTGAAAGCATGGATACTTTGATATGGATTGTTATTTATATAGTAATTATAAATTGTTTTCATAAATTAAAAGGAATGATAGTTCTCATTCATACAAGTAATAATTATCGAGGAACAGAGGGTTGAATTCCACTCTGACAGCCATATAAGAGAGACAGCAAATAAATCGATTTTTTGCAGTTTGAGAAAAAAAAAATTATAACTTGGAGTACGAATTGGAAATTGCAGTTCGTACAATTTTCGTGCTTCGCAACCATTACATTTTGCTTCACCATATGTTAGTTGCATATCTGCCCATTCCTCGTTTGTGTAATCCGCTGAAGATTTCTCAAAAAGTTTATAATGATGCGATCAAGATAATACCTGAAGCGGTGACGTAATGTTGTTTTTAAAAAGCAATGTCTGTTCTGAATGGGTTCCTTTTGTCCCGACTAAGAGTATAATACTGTTTCTTCTCTGTAGAAATTTGCATACGGTAAATTCATTATAGTCTGCGTTATACTTCGGAGACAAGTGCAAATAACGTCAGAGGTGTTAACTTGTACTGTTTGGTCATGCTAGATTCTTGCTTGATGCGCTTTTACTTCCCTCTTTCTTAGCTCTCACAGTGGAATGCAATCCTATGTACTAGGTTAATTATTGCTTGTCTGAGTGGGTACTGTCACTATTTTTAACTAACGAAAACAATTTAGAGTCACCTTGTATGTTGTGAAACTCAAATTATTTGCAAACAGAATTTTATTAAAAATAAGCACATGAAATGGTTCATGTTTAGTAAAGATTGAAACACACCGTATTTGGAAGTCTTGTGTTTGCAATTCCGTATTTAATATACTATATTAAATGAAATATGCTATCGAGTTGTTTGAAGCACAGGAAAGCTCAAAGTACTTCACTGAGACACATGAGTTTTCAAGACGGCAATCCATTTCAATGCAAAATAAAATGTTTGTGTGGCTATTTACAAATTTAATACATTCTAGAGAAGTTTTACATCTAACTTTCTCGTCTATTTTGACTTAATTTATACTTACTATTTTATAAATATTTCATGTAAAATGAATTATCATTCGGTCAAAAAATAAGAGCATAATAAAAAATGTAGGAAATAAAGTAAAGAAAAAAATGCTTTTTTTAATTGTTAATACAAAAGCATAATATTGATGCACAAATTCAAATCTGAAGTATAGATAGCGAAGTTGATGACACTCTGGAACCCAGAAACTACATGGAAAAATGATAGAAAGCAATGAAACTAGAAATTCAAATTACAGATAAAAGATTTTTTATGACAAATTTTCAAAATAACGTATTTCTATATTGCAATTATTCCCCATTATTTTAAGATACAATATCATATGAAGGTATTTTAATTTCTTAATATACGAGTGTCTTATATCTTCAATTGTCTCATGGATAATCTTTTGTTGAATATAAACGATTTGGATGTTATTAAAATTATATTCACCAGTGTGTAACTGTGGGGATGTTGGTTATATTTAATAAATTACCGGGGTAGAAATAGAAATAGCTATTAAGACGATTGATCTTCAATAACGTGTATTAATACGAGAAAAATATTTTAGTAAAAATGTAAAGTTTAAGATCATTAACTACATAAAAAAATTTAATTTAACCCTGAATAATTATTAATTTAACTCGGAATGGTAATCACAAATAAAATGCATTCAATATTCTAAGCTTATAACTAAACAAAGAACATGAATTCAAATTTGGTGTTTTATTTGTCCCAATATTACTCCAGAAAAAAATGCACACTTGAATCAAATATGAAGCAATTATAATGACGCATTACATTCAACCACTAAATGATCAAAAGATTTATAAAAAATTGAATGTAGACACTAAAAAAACTGAAGCAGTAAAGATAAAAATACTTCTTCACTGGATATTAAAAAGTCACTGGATATTCTCATCTATATTCTTGAAGTTGTAGCAATAATCTTTGTGATTCTGAGCGAAAATTAAAATAGTAATAACTTCGCCTCCATCATCTTACCATTGAAGATTTTTAGTAGGATAGAAGACAAGAGATAAGTGAGCACTTGAATCTGTAACTTTGTAATCTTACACCATCAGATTCCCCAGAAAATCCGAGATGGTGATTCCTTGAATACCATGAGTTTCGAACCCACTCCTTCAAAGGTGATCGAAGTTCGATGGAGAATTCAGCAGCAACATCAGTTGAAATCAGATTCCAAATCCAATGATTTAATATTTCATTTTCTAAGGAATATTTTATTTTAATATTATATTCCATTTTCAAAAATCCGAACTCAAGCTCATAACTTGAAGTTCTGAGTGACAAAATAAGTTGCAAATATCCAGTATAGAAGGAAATGAATCTAGCAAAAAATTAGGTTTGTTTAAATAATAAATAAAGAAAAAAATAAATCAGAAATTTGTGATAATATCACAGTAAAATAATCATAAAATTCATTTATTTTCCTTATTAAATGTAATAAATCTATTATACTTAAAATTATAATATTAAAGCCTCTTTCAGTGATATTACCCAGAACTTTGCATAATTTAAAATAACAGTATCAATAATTATTTCAGTTTTTTGCAATTCTTATACATAGATATCTTCCTATATCTTGAATTAAAATTCCAACTATATAAGCTCAAAAACAATTTTACTAACGGAATTTATTTTTATCTAAGAAATATCTATTGCAATATCATCAGGTCTAAAATTTCCGTTATATTTACTTTAATAAGTTTGGTTATTTCAAACTGAGGTTTCTGCTGCATTTACTACAAGGAAATTGAATTCTTTGAAACATTCTTTTGTACTGCGACTTTTTTGCAATTCAAATTGCATTTTCCTAGTTTAAGAATAGAACAAACACGTGAAAATGCCCTTTCTCATAGCAGTTGCAGCGAGGATTATTCCGAGCATGTTTATTGTGCTTTGATTTGTTATTTGTTTTCTTTCTCCCGTTTTCAATTCATATTTTGTTTGCATGAATTTAAACGAATATGTTAGATTTAATATAAACAAAACAATAGTAATCTTGATCATATTTGATTCAGTCACGCTTATCATTCTATAATCAAACTATAGAATGATTACATAATTAATGTAATCATTCTATAATTTGATTACTTTTTATAATTGATAATTATTTTTAATAATATTATATATTCTTTCAAAAATACACAGAAGGGTTTTTTTAAAAGTAATTTGCTTTTATTTTAATGCTCTGAAGTTATCAAATTCAGTTGCTTTATACTACAAAATTCAACCTGTGTCAAAATATGTAAGACTGACTATTTTACGATGAATAATACATTTTTTAATCATCGAACAGTATTCTTCTGAATTCAATATATATACTTAAAAATAAGCTCTTTACATGTGAATCCATGCGTCTCATACATGTGTCCTACTAGCTATTAATTGTATGAGTAGATTTCAGTTATTCATTCACTTGAAGTTAGTTGGTTTGTTGTTCAATGATCCTTTTCTGCACATAAGTGCTAGTTAGACCAGATTAACAACTTAGAAATCATTTCGAACCACTATAAACATCGAAAGACTCCTGTGTCGTGGTTAGTTAGGACGTCGTTCTCGTTACCGAAAGGTGGTGAGTTCGAATCCCGGCTTATTCGAAGATCCTACGTGTTCACTAATGGCAATTGGTGCACATAAAATACCGTGATCGCAATGTTCTCCATGTTCCCACTCCAAACTAATACCTCTGGGGGGTGTTTGCAGCCAAACCTTGGGTCTTCTCTAGTTTCATATCTCTGAATTGGAAGACCCAGATAGTGCTGCCATGTAAGAGAAAAAGTCATACTTTCATCCTCGTGGGAAGGGAGTGCTTTGTTCTAAAATAAAAGACGCTCTTTTTGACTTCATTCGCCCAATCCCAGACGGGTGGGCTTGGATTCGCCAAGTGTCATTAGTAACAACTACAAATATCGAAGACAATTTTGGGAATCGAACCCAAAAACTGTTGAACTGAAAACAAAATCTCTAATTGATCGGCCACGAGCTTGGCTTGTTTCGCAAGATTATGATTACATTGATGCGGATATATTATGGCAATTTTCATGGATTTTATTTCTTTAAGCTTCTCTAACAAAGTAGGATTCAGAGTATTTTTATTGAATATAATTAAGTAAACACTTATATCACTGCCTTCCAAATCATTTTTGTGCATCAATGTTTGAAAGAAACTATCAATATTATACGAAGAATCTATGTTTCATATTAGGTTGGGGAAAAAGAAATCCATTATTTTTACGTGAACTTTATGTAACTTCTTTTGGATTCACTTTATAAAAAGCTTTAAAACAGCTTTCATGTAGATTTTTAGGTCTTGCGCGTTACGACTGCTGACATGCGGTTAACTTCGATCATTTTTGATATTTTATAGACATTTTCGACGATGCTGTATTCACATGCGAGGTGCATTTCTAACATCAAAAATTCCCTGAACGGAATCGACGAAACAAAAATTGTACGTAACTGGTTGTTACAGTCTTATATAGGACGATAAACACCTTTCACATTTTTAGCCACCCGGCTATCTTTTTCGCCGTTACAAGAGAAAAACGAAAATATATGGAATTTTCTGTTTGTTGTCTTCTATTTTTAAAACCTTGTATTCGTAATTGAATTAATCAAACAAAAACCGCAAAAGGATATTTTAGTGTCAAATGTCACCTTTCCAACGAGCATAAATCTGAAATTGTTTGATAGATACCTCACGAGATATCGATCACTACAGACGTCTACTGAAAAATTAATGGATTACTTTTTCCCCAACTAATATTTGAGATTGTCTATTAAGTTTTACCAGATTTTTGAGTTCTTAATTTTTTAATTCAACATTCTAATTTTCTTTCATTTTACTTTTTTTTTTTTATTATCTCGTTTTCCTATTTTAGTACATTTTTTTTTTGTTTCTTTCTTTTGGTGTGTTCATAACTTAATCTTTTGATTACAATAGACTCTCATTTTACCAACTTTCGTGAATTCCCTACGATTTTCTATTAACTTTTTACCTTAAAAATTTTACTGTCGGAAATAGCATTTTCTCTTATTTAATCATGTAAATGGAAACAAGTTTTCTGCTCTTGCTGAGGAAAACCAAGCTTAAGAATAAAATTAAATATTAGTCATTATGCATATCGTGGTATCTAATTGTGAGCACTTTTTTTTCAATGCAAAAACGTGTCTGTAATGTAAAATCATCTCTATAAAATTATGTTTATTTTCTTGTGAAATACTCAATCCTTCTTGTAGGTTTCTATCTCGTAAACTCATTTCTCATTCGTAAAGTTCATACCCTTAAGAATTAGAAGCAGAGAATTGCAGCTTAGCTTTGGAACACAATATCTGAATATCAGATATATTAGAACTTCAACTTTACAATGATGTAGAAAAAATGAATACCGGAATTTCTTCACAGCTGAATATTGAAATATAATGGGAGGTTAAAAGTAAAGTTCCTCTAATTGATTCGTAAAATTATTTGCAAAATTCCTTGCGTATGTGTTTCAACGCTCGTCTGTTTGTAATTATTAAATATTATAGAGATATATTACTGCTATTCATAAACTGTTAAACATTTTCATGATGATGTAATAAATGGGACCATTAAAATTTCAAAACATTGAACAAGGTGTTAAGTAATAGATTATTGCTGATATAATAGGGTTATGGTTCAACAAGTCAACTTCAAATGTTTCAATATTAGCTTATAAATAAATGAGTTCAAACATATACCTGTTCTAATTGTGCACCTGAATTAGTTAAATTTAAAGATTATTATATATATTTAATGATTGATCAACTTTTAAACTTTAAAAGTGTTTAGATTTAAATAAAATATCTTTGATTTTATGTATCTAAAAGCACAGTTTTAACATCATGGTTTTATTTTAAACACTAAATATAGGTTTAAGAAAATAACTACAGAAATTATTTTTAAATTAATAGTGTGTGCTACCATATATTTTGATCGATTTAAAAAGATTTTAGATTTTAATTGAAGATTACAATCTTAATGAATTGTAATTTTCGTAAGATAATACTGAGTAACTTTTACAATATCTGAAATCATTTAATTAGATGATGATTCTTTGATCTTTAAAATTATGCCTTTGATTTATTATATTCTAAATTATCGATAATATGGTCTTTTATATTGGTTAATTTCTCTGTGTGCAAGAACTCAATAAATTAAATATAATTGATCTTTATTATACCACTGCTTCTTTATCATTTGAGTTTGAGATGACTTCTTATAAACTAATATAATAAATATATGACTTTATTTGATAATTATTTTATTTTAATTTCAAAGATATTAAAAAAAATTTATTTAGAAAATTTTATAGAAAAATTTCAAAGAAAATTATTCGGAGAGATACTTTGTTTAAAATTTAGCTGTATGTTTTATGTTTGTTGTTTCTTTTCAGAATGCTTTTCTATTTCATAGATATGCTTGATCTTCTTAATCCAAACTAAAAATTATCTGACTTTGAGGATCTGAAGCATCAAATCATTCAAAATAGTTAGCTGGAAAATATAATTTTTTGCCAATTTATTGTATTTTATATTTATTTAACATGTGTGTATGTTATGCATCCATACCTATAACGTCTTACAGCATTTCGTGTATGGAGTAGGTAAAAAATTGTGGTATAGCAACAGTTTTTTGTTACAATACATGATATTATTTGATAATTAATTGTTTAAAAATTGATCTACATCATAGTTACTTAGAATTCTAAAAAAATATTAATAATTTATAGAAAAGTTTACAAAAAATGACTTTTATAATACTCACATCCATATTATCATCATTTATTTTTTAAAGTCGAGTAATATGCATTTTATAATTTGCAGTTAACTTTACATTTGATTTTTAATAACTTCCATCCGTTATTTTCCTCAGAAATATTAACCATTAACTATATATATATATGTTTATTGTCTGCTTAAACATTACCTTAACTATTATAAGCTATTTATGTATTAATAACTATTTATATACTATATTATTTGTATCGATGTAACTTTTTATAAAACACTATTAAAAACAAAACTAAATGATTAAAATTAATTCTATAATTTTAATCCCTATTTGAAAATATGAAAATTTGGAACAGATGAAAATAAAAATACTGTAAAGAAAATTAGTAGTATAATGAAAATAATGGAAAGGATATTTTGAAAATACTACATTGCATAAATTATGAAAAAGCGAAAAGATGAAAGAAATTATTTAATGATTAAAATATGAAATATTCATATTATATTTACCCAAACTTTATGAAATTACTTATCGATTTAACAGCTGGGCACCAAAAATCAAATAAGATTCTTGTGTAATTTATTCATGCCATATAGTTTACGTTACCAGTATATAGTTATGTTTTCAACATGAGTAATAATGTTGCTCTACAAAATAAACTGACATAAAAATTGTTTGTCCGAAAAAAAAATCTTTTATAATAGTTGTGGATGTAACAAGTAGATATACCGTAAAGAGATGTAATTATACGCACTCAAATTTTTTTGTGGTTATTCTTTTCCTTCAAGTAATGAAATTATGCAAATTAAACCACAGTGGATAAAAAATAATTTAATCATTAACTTCTTACAAATTTAAATAAAGTTTTACAAGTTTAATTAAAGTTTTGAGTAGAAAACACTTGGAGAAATAACTCGCCGCTCTAACTAACTTGTAAAAAATGTAACACAAATTAAAATTATTCCATTCACAGTTTAAATTGCGCATTTTACTTAATTTTTCATACCTAGTCAGACGTGTGGCTCTTATGGAAACTAATTTGTAAATTTTTTAATCTTTTCTGCACATTTAAATTAATGCAAAGAACTTTAAATTACACTTCATCGGGATATTTATGTGGGACGCACCCGAAAGCTAAGTTATTAAGTTGAAAACTTTTAAAGCTTTCTGAACATTCGCCAACTTGAGCGAATTGGGGTGCGTGACGCCAAGTATTTCATCAAGCCGTTGTTTGACAAATATTAAAAACGCTTTCGTATTTTTCGTTTATTTAAACCAACCCTACCAGGTGGCTGGATCCACACTCATTAAACATAATGTCAAGGCGGAAAAAGAAATCAAAAGAGGACAAGATTTATGGAACGGCTAAGAAAATTATTCTTTTTACCATTCTGCTCTAAAGTTACGTGCGAAATCTGCTGCTGTTTTATCTGGCGGTGCTTTTAGCAGTAGACATTTTGGTGTGCTGATAAAATATGCATGCGGAAAGATCACTATTAGCAGGGCTCCACTTAATGCATCTCTAATTGCTTTCATTAGCAATAATACATTTATATGACTTATTTAATACACATGCCTTATGCTGTGTTAATTTTAGATTAAATATTTTACTTTTAAAGAAATTACCGAATACTTAAATTCAAACAAGCAATTTATTATTTGTAATAAATTTTGCGGTATTGTAATGTTTTTATTGTACTATTTATAATTTTGTGACAGTAACAATACATAATTATTCAGATTGTTATGTATAATATATAAGTTTACATAACAAATAGAAATACTATACATGTGCTTATATAAGATTTCAAACTTTTCGGAAATTAGTCCTATAATTTAGTTTCTAATTTCTCTTAGAGCTAATTAGTTTCCCTTCAAATTTGAAAACATACATTAAAATAGACTTTTCTTAAAATATTTAATGAATTACAAAGAAATATAAAAACCTAACAAAAAGAAAATAATCGAAAATTTTAAACAATTGCACCAGAAAAATCATTTATCTGGTCACTTGACCAAGTTATTTATATAACTTATTAACTTGACCAAGTTAATTATAACAAAAAGAATAAGACAATTCTTAGAATCGACAGAGATATTAAACCCCAAATACTGTAAAAATCAATCTTGATAAACCTCTTAATTTTATTATAATGTAAATATTGAATGCTTAATTAATATATCAATTTGTATCACTGCTTATGTTGAAATACTTTTAAGAAGTGGTTATTTATAATATTTTTATATATAGTTTATTATTTTGGGTCCACAAAATTGAAATCCTAATTTAAATGAAGTAAAAAATTTAGGCTAAACTTTGGAAAGACGATCTTTACAAAAACGTGAATGAATGTCGAAGTAGATCAATTGAAGTAAATGAATTTAAATGAAAGTAAAAGGGGGGGGGGAGCACTAAGAGAAGACTAAATTTTCACTCCTTATATTAATATCAAGTTCCTGAATCTCGCATTTATCGAAATTGTTAAGAAGATGGTGTATACTTTCATTATTCATCTTAAAGTGCCAACTAAAGCTGTTAGTTCCTGAAACTATTATCGTTATGATGTAATCATCAAAGTTATTAGAACAGCAATTTAACAAGAAATATGTTTTCTGATGATTTATCACTAACATTATTACAGTATTTGTGAGCATGTATTCTTTTTGCAAACATGGACAACATCATTTTACGTTGTTTTCTTTTCTTACTCTGAAGCATAATGAGAACTATGGTGATGGAAGAACAATGTTTTGGATTGGTTTTGGAGCACACTTAATTCCAAAAGATCAGATCATAGGAGAACTCTATCATTGTATACTCTTTCATTTCGTTTCCTCATTATGTTCCGTCTCTATGAATAGTTATTTTATTTCTATCTGGTCTGTGAATAGTCATTTTAGTTTTAAAGGAAATTCGTAAAGAATGTTTTACAATTAAGGAACAATGAAATGACTATGGAAAGTTAAAATGATAATTCACATGGCATGTGGTGTTTAAAGATGTTTAGAATAGTAGAATTATAAAAATGCCACATTTCACGACATGCACGAAGTTTCCTTGTCTCAATCAATAAGATACAATCAGTTTCTTAAAGAGCAAAATCCATTTTCGGTTTTCTTTGACTCACACATAACCATTGCATTAGAGAACACCTTGCATGAAGAATGAGGGTAAAATTTCATGAATGTTGAGTACTATATTTATTTATCTGCTGAACACATAAGGTTGTTGTTGTTGCATCATCATACTTTTTTTACCTCGAGTTGAGTTCCATTAGTTAGGCCAATATAGTCTATGGCTAGTATAGTCTATATACCAATATATGGGTAGGAGTCTTCTTAATTTATAAGCAGTGACCAGGCAGGGAACGATGGATCTTCTATTCCGTCCATCTTATATAATGACAACGACCCTCTTACCAACTGGGTCATCATGGTCTTACCATAAGGTAGTAAGTGAGAACTAAAGAAGCGAAATCCATCATTCTTTAAACCCTCAGCATTTTCTTTTACAAGTATTTCGATTATTTTTATTATAGTATTTCATGATGCATAAATATTGATTTTAATTTATATTAAAATTTGTAAATCATCAATGTTTTTTTGATTATTTGTGTTTTATGATAAGTTAGTAAATAATTACATTTAATATTTATTGATTGTATTACAATTTTAGATTATTTGTTTTTATTGTAAGTTAATAAAAATATTTTGTTAAAGTGTCCCAATAAAAAACTTTTAATTTTATAAATAAATAGCAAAATATTTATTCCATTTGAAAATTTTCTTAACTAGCAATTGAATAAACAGTTAATAAAAGTTATTTTATTCTTAAAATCTTTTGAACTTTTATAAAAAATTTTAATTTTTATAAAATATAAAATATTTTATATAAAAGTTTTTAATTTATATGAAATCTTAAATTTTTAAGCTTTATACATGCAAAAGAAATAAATAATTTTATTTAAGTAAAGAATTTATACATTTATATTGTTTCAGGTAATTAGGTGTAGTTTATGAAAGAGCCAGCTTATTAAGAAAACATTATTAATAATTAACGATAAATTATAAAATATTGCAATGTGAATAAAATTAGTGGAAAAAATGACTTTGTAAATGAACTGACTAAAAAATGGCTTATAAGTACATAAGGACTTAAAAACGATTAAATTTAAAATAAACTTTTCTTAGCTAAGTACAATTTTATAGTTAAAATAATTATATTTTACTAACTGTTAATTAGCTGATATATTTTAACACAACTTATTTTTAAAATTTACTTTCTTTTTTCTATTGAATGATATAATGCATACGTTTTACATGAGTATCATCAAATATCACAGATATATGTAGTAATGCATTTTTAGTATTATAAATGTAAGTATAATAAATCTCACTGTACCTGATGTATGCTATGTGCATAAATATATAATTAAAGTATGTAAACACATCTCTTTTTCAATTCCGTAAATTTTAACTTTAGTTCTTGGAACTTTTGGATATATCTATATTTACTTTATTTTATTTAATTATCTCAATTGCTAATTTAATTAACACCTAGAAGCTAAGATAGAGATTGCATTTAATCTATTCAACTAAAGGGCTACAAATTAACAGTCATTGGCCATTAACATTTTATTACTTTAGTTAATTGGATATTAGATTGTAGCACTTTCATTTTTAAGGGGGATTTCCTTTTATTTCATCCAGTTCATTTAAACAAGATTATTAATAAAGTTTTTTTTTTATAACAACACTTTAAACAAAGTTTTGCTTCTTTACAGCCAGTTTATTGGCCTAGATTTTTATTTCGCGTCTATGTTAAAATTTATCTTCGTACTTACTTTTATGAGAATTATCATTTCTAATTTTCATTCCATTTTTTGCAATATTTTCCAAACTCATTTTGAAAAGAGTTTTCTTTATTTGCCGCATACTGTCTTTGATATTTATAGACTAATGTTTGTAAAATGCAAATGATAATAAAAATACTTTTGGTAATTAAACGTTTTCTTACTTGAAGATTATTTTCAATAGTTGTAGTGATTTTGGCCTTTTTCTCAATTTGTTTTTAATCTAACAATTGTTTTATAAAAGATTTTTTAATTTTTAAATCAGAAGCTTCTTCACAAAATAATGGCTTATCATTAAAAATTGCTATTATATTTATTGCCATTTTTCAATGAAGATTTAAAAAAAAATCCATTATGCATAACTTTCAACTACTAATTAAACAAATTTAGGAAAATGTTGAAATTTACTATTAATGTTTAATACATTTCCTTAGATTTATTTTCATTCATTTACATATTGAGATTGCAATTTTAAAAATGTTAAAAAATTTATTATATATATTGAAAACTTAAAATATTCCATCTCTCTCTCTCTCACACACACACACGAAATGGAATATTAATTCCATTTCACATAATACATTAATTATTTCACACACATTGCCTCAATATTTTCATTAAATGTTTTTATTTATTAATCTAAATTTTTTTCTCTATATTCGATACCTTATACATAATATTTTTTTATTGTTGAATCAACATAAGGTATTTTCATTTAATGCTGATATTAATTTTTTACATAAATTAAATATTTTAAAATATAATTTTACATTTACGATACGCATTATAAAATTTATATATATATATTTAAAAACCACAATTTTATTTATACATACACATTTTTAAATGTATCACAAAATATACCACATTGTCTTCATTATTATGCATTTAAATTTATTTGAAATAACGATGCTCTAACAAAAGAATATTACATTTTAAATATACTAAATCTAAAACTATTGAAATGAGCTTCTTCTTTAATTAAAAAACTTAATGTGAATAATTCCCATTAAGTCTTGGACAAACATTACGCCATGTTGCACTCATTTATCCCTCTTATATTCCACTTTAATAAAACAAAACGCATGCACTTAGAAAGGCACTGTTTTCCAAACAACGACATACAGTTTGACATTTGATTTCATCTTAAAACATTTTCCATTAAAAGCATACTTTCAGCAAGTAAACTGATGCGGACATTCCAAGTCTTCTTTCTTTCTTCAGAGGGGATAAGTGGATTAAATCAAACAGCAAAGCTCTTTGGATGCAGATTGTTCTTCCGGGCAGATTACGACGGACTTTTAAGTGTAAGTATCTTTCACGGTTGGCTAACTTTCATGGAAGGAATCTAATGATGCTGAAGTTGATAAGTGGAGGAGGTCGTATTTTTAAAAGAGCACGATTATGGCTCCACTCTTTCGAATTTCCATTTAATTGCCTTACTTGTCGTATGTAATGTCATTCTCCGTCGAAATCGCAATGTCGCTTTCCAAACGTCAAAGGACTTGACACATGAAATGAATTTCTAAAAATAAAAACAATTAAGTAAATGATATTTTCTGAGTTTCAAAAATGTCGGAATGGAAAAGGAAATTTCTGAATATAAGAAATATACGGAAAGTATTTATTGCATTCTCATGATTGAAATTCAAATCTGGAAGGGATCCCTTTAACCAATACAATTCAATTATTTTGCTTAATCTACCCTTCATTCGTCTAATAAAAAGTCATAATCAAAGTTCAGTACATCAACTAGTAAAGCACCACTCATTTTGTTTACTAATTATTTCGACACCATTTATTTTGTATCAATGTATTGGTTGGAAGATTAAATATAAAATTATCATGTATTTTAAATACAAAATTATGGAAAAAGAAATTACAATTTAGTTTACCTCAATCTCAACAGTGAGAGCCTATATATATATATATATATATATATATATATGTTGTTTGAATCTGTTGTTAAACTTTTGTTTAAAAATATTTGATGGAAACTGCTTTATAAATATCTGTGGTTTACTTAATTTCTCTACTTCTTCCCAACTGTAAAACTCAGTTAGCAATAGTATACTAATTATTAATGTAGTCTATGTATACACATAATCTTCCGACTTCTCTCAACATAAATAGAGACATTATCAGTTATTGAGCATAACAACAGTCCAAGATAATCAAGCTTTAATGTAAGTAATAAATAACGCACAGCTCAGTACCTTATCTTAATCCGAAGATATTTCCCATATTCTACCTAATCGCACAGTGTTATTTATATGGAATAGGGCAAATCTCGTAAATATGTGTTAAAGATTTACGACGGCATATTACATATAGGCGCGTTCTCCGCCACGTATCTGCATCCTACAAATAACACTTAAGATGCGATCCTTTCTACTTGGTATGGCGCGGTAAATGCAGCCATGCTTTTACTGGCGGTCTTTAAGGTGGCAGTAAAAAAAGACTTCCGGTACATTACCTCCCTTTCTTAAGCTGCACTATAACAGAAGGGGTTGCTTTCCGATCAGTGGTCGCGCAGAATTTAGTTTCCTTCACAGAATTTATGAAGAAAATAAAACACAATTAATTTCGCTGCCTGTATTTCGTCTATCTTAAAAATCTTAAAGCGCATCGCACAAAAGTTTATTAAACTCATAAATTACTGTTTGATGAATATTGATACTGATTCTTTTCGCAATTGTTATAATACTTATAAATATTGAAATAAAATAATGGCATTATTTTGCTTTGTAAAGCAGTTGTTTATGTCACAGTTATTCAATTCAATAACTGTATTTTGAAATTCATATGGTATAATAATTTTCAGTGATTCCTTGTATTTGATATATACCCTAAAGAAATTTATTTTCGGAGCGAAATGACCTTATTATATACGGAAACGATTTTTAATAAGAAAAAATGTAAATGTTACCTTTATTGAGGAATGTAAAAATCTGAGAAAAGAATTCGTAAATAGTCGAATGCAACTTTTTACAATGAAGTCTGTGGCCGACAGATGGCGCCGTACGAAGTGCTAGAGTATTTAATGAAACATTGTGCACAAAATTGAGTTGTAATATCATTTTAGTATCGTGTTGTATTTGATATAATGCTCTATTTTCTTCCCAAAATAATGTAAATTATTTTTAGAATTCCAAGTTTTGCCATTAACAAATGTATTGGCATTTTTTTTTCAAATCTCCTCATTGTACCGAAGAACTGTTGAAATGCGATTAATCTTCTTACAAGATATATGAACCTAATGATTTTTACTTGAGATTGAAATTACAGTAAAGGAAACCATATTTTTATAAAACAAATCATCACATTTCATTTGCTCAACTTATAGATGTTAATAACATTTTACAGAGTTTTCTAATCCAAAATGAAATAACTATTTTCAGCAAGAACTTTCATTTTATAATTATATTAAACACATTTTACAGTTATAAAAATACCAAACAATCAGAAATGAGCCAATTTCGTTTTATAAATCCAACGCTTAAATTTATTTTTATGAAAAATATTTTTTATCACTATATCTTAGTTTCACTTAAAATATGATTTAAATATTAATGAAATAGTATTTTAATTAAAATTAATTTTAAGCAAATTTTTGATATTCTCAACTATACATATTATACTATTAAAAAATTCTGAAGCATAATATCTTTGTAGAAAATTTCTAACTTGAAAAACGTGTAATTCATTCATAAAAGCAATTTAGTGTACCAACAAATCAATGTCTGCCGCAAATTTTATCTGCTGATTTCTTTTTTTGTTTTGTAAGAAAAATTCATTTGACATTCTACCCATCTAAAATCTCATCAACCAATAAAAGTAGAGCTCGATCATTTGTTAAATTTCATCAACACGTAATGGCAAGTATGAAAATCAAATTAGAACTTAGAGAGAAATCAACTCTGCCAAAATGGAATATTTCCACACATACACACGTATAATTTAATTGATCAAACAAAAATACCTCTGCGTAAGAAAGAAAAAAAAGAGAACTTCTATTCTCATCCGTTTGTTGACAATGCAATGGCCTCGAGATTATTTTTCAATCTTCCCCATAAAAGGAATTCCACTCGACAATGGGAAGATTTCCATAAATCAGTGACCGAGACGCCGCGCCAATTAGCATTCAATTCGGCGGTCGCCATTAAAGTTCCTGATTGGACCAAGTTCGAAGTGATCCATTTGTTGATTGGGCGTCGGATTCCATTAGCAACAAGATGAATGAATCACCCTAGAACAGAGCTTTTCCATCACGAATCTCAATTAAGAATATTATTTGTCTTCTTTAGAGAGGAAAAAGAAGCTCTTTATAGATGCAAAAGTTTCTCAATCAGAAGGGAGATATGAGCTTTGCAAAATGATGGTGTGTTGTTTGTAAAATATTGCTTTCTCACTATCAACTTTTATGATTTAGAAGGATCATTCATTAACAGAAGCTTGTTGTTCCAAGTTAAGTTTCGCAAAGTTTCTGCTGAATCGATCTAATTAAAAGTTGAAAAATTAATTCAAAGAATTTTGATGCATTTCAGAGTAGTATAAAGGACTAATTGTTAGCAAGTACCTATTTCTTGAAAAAAATCTTACAAAGAAATAAATTATATCTTATTTTAGTACTGTATATGATTGTAAAATTTTATTTTTATCCTTGAAACTATTATTGATTATGCGGTAACCAAAGTGTGAGATATTTGTCAAAAATATCATAAGATTTTTAAGAAAAATAATCAGTGAAATAAGCAGTAGCCAAGTGCAAAAATAATTTACTTTGTATCAACTCGTTATTGTTATATTAAATTTTCTAGTTTTACATTGGTAATGAATTCAAATTTTAGCTTGTGAAAATTTCTGCAAAGTTTTGAAGATGAGAATTATATATTTTTCAACTGTCAAAATGCTTTTATTTAAGTGCAAAAATAATTTACTTTGTATCAACTCGTTATTGTTATATTAAATTTTCTAGTTTTACATTGGTAATGAATTCAAATTTTAGCTTGTGAAAATTTCTGCAAAGGTTTAAAAATGGGAATTATATATTTTTCAACTGTCAAAATGCTATTATTTACCATAGATAAATATAAATAATTCCGCATGTAGTTTATAGAGGCTTAAAATCAAACCATTGAATAAAAAAAGAACCACCACTAATATTTTTTATGCGTTATCTTGAAAATAATTAATATTGAGTTTTTATTTCATTCAACGTACATTTTCGTAAAAGTTGGAATATGTATATTTTAATAATAAAGCTATTAATTAATAAAAAAGATGTCTGATGCAATCGAGAGTTATTTTTGAGATTAAATATTTTTATGAATGGGAAAATGTGAGAAAAATCAGATATGTCAGTCTATATTAATTTATCTGAGACAAAATTCTTAAAAACAGACTGTACTTAGAGTTTAGCAACTTTTGTTGGAAAACAGTTTTAATAAAGAAAATGTGCCAAATTGCAGGTGAGAATATAAAATTATTTCACAAAGAACAAAAACCATTCACAAAACATGTTTGGTTTACTCATGTCTCTATTTTAAATCTAGTCCTAGTTAGTGTAAATTCCTAGATATGATCCTAGATAAATTTGGGTATTCATCCTGGTAAAATACCCAAATTGGCAATATATAAGTTATGAAACATTGAAATTTGTTAGCAAATTTTGGTCCACAAATACTACAATATTGCTCCTTTGTTCCAAAAACATAAATATTTGCATTACTCATTTTTCGAATAAGTAAAGCATTTAAAGTTGACATCATATACCAGATTTTTCACACACAGTCGTTCTATCTTTCAATATCTACACCAGAGTTAATATCTATGTTAACTCTTGCAATTATCAACTGTAGTCTTGTAAATTACTTTAACAAATATCCCAAAATTTATTGTTTGGAAATGAATAAATATTCATCCACTCAAATACACTTTATGAAGATGAAATTTTTATTCTGATTTTATACAATGAATAAGATAATTTTTTAAAATAAACGTATTTAAAATAATAAATTTTTAGATTTGAAAAAATAATTAAGTATTATTTAAAATATAAAATGCTGAAGAACGATAACAAATAATAATTAATTAACAGTTACAAACATCCTGTAGTGACTGTGAGCTGTGACCTGTACCAAAATGAAATGCTTATCTTTCCTGAAACAGATAAACTCACCTTGCTCAGGGATAAGAAAACCTAGAAATTATGAAAAGCAGACTTAAAGTATATTATCGAAAGGGACGAGTTGGTGATTTAAAGAGCGGAGTTGGTGAAGATTGCCTTTCCACTTTCCGGATTTAAGTCTCTGCCATTCGGATCTAATCTTCAAGACGGAGGAACCATCTCACTAAATTCTCTTCCAAAGAGCTGAAGATGTTCTTCAGGAAATCGCTTCTTCATACCATCAAGAGATTAAGCAATGAAAATAGCATCGAATGACTTGGCTAGAAATGTTTTTCGCAACGCTGCTAGATCTGTAAATAATCTTATACGAGGGTTTTAAAGCTAATAATACTATAAATAGACACTATCTAGAAAATAAATGTTGCCACATTAAATTAATTTTTATATTTATTTTAAACTAATAACTGGGTGCATTATTCATTTTTTGGAATTACTTAAACCACATTTCCTTGACCTTCAACCATTTTTTAAATGTTTTTTCTAACATGTAAAAAGTGATGTTTGTATGTCTCTGAATTATGTATTATGAGAAACACTTATAGTATTTTCATAGGAGAATATAAATCATAGTATTATGATTGTAAAATATAATGAATAAAATAAATTACTGCAAACCTAAAACAATATAGATTTATTTAATTTTTTTACATGTAATTTAAAATTATCTAAGAATGGTTCATATTGGTCCGAAATTAAATTTGCCTAATTTATTTGATAAGGTCTACAATTATACAGAAACTGTAACTACAATTGAATTTATTGTTATTATTTTTAGCGATTTATATGTTTTTTGTATTGTCAACATTTCAACTGTCAAAAGGAAAACAAGCTATATTATTCTCATTTTAGAAAGAGTAAAATAATTTAAATAACATCTATTTAGATTTCACCCGTACAATGATATTTGACTTAATACTAAGCTAATATGATGCTTAAAAACTTAATATATAATTGATTTTAAAAATTTGGTGTTGTTACTTATTAACTCTTTTCAGTTTTTTTTAGATGTTTGCCAGTGATATGATTCTATAGATTTGATCATAACAAATATTTTACTCATTCGTCTACTTCCATTTTTTAAAACCAAAAGCACAATTTCTTTAATCATTTTCTATTCCTTTTCTGTTTATTTGTTTCTCAAAATATTGTGGTTGGATTATTATATTAAATTATTTCATTCTCTATTGAAAGTAATAATGAAAGCAATATATAGTTTATATCAATTACTAATTTTTCATATATAATACACGCTAATTGTAGCGATAGTAAGATATTTTTATTTCAGAATGTTGAGTTTATTCAGAATTAAAAACTTAAACTGAATTCATTCATTATTTATTTTTTCCTCTCATTACTCAGTCTTCATATTAATAAATTAGAGGAAATTAATTTGTAAGAATTTTAATAAAAATTAATTGGGATAAAATATTTAATTGAAGAGCTTAACTGCAAGAAATTAATAACTTTTCATTTCAATAATTTGTTTAAAGGCTCAAATTAAGTTAAATACAGGGAATTCTTTCTGGAAAGTCCAGTAAAGTAGTTACTTAATTCCAAAATTTTAATCACTTCCCTCTAATTATATTGACAATTAAATGTAAAAAAAATGTATCAAAGCTAGCGAATGACAAAGTAATTCATTTTAATTAATTTGTACCATTGGAAAAATTTAAAAATTTATTTTAATTTAAAAGGTTTTCTCACATAAACTTGAAGAGCTTATAAAAGCGTGATTATTTAATTATTAAGATGTACTATTTTTAAGAGCAGACAAGTTTACACACGCTGTGTTGCACCATTTAGTTTTTATTGACAAAAGCACAATTACTTTAGGTTTCTAAATTGAAATATTTAGTTGATTCGGATTTTTGATTTAAAATAGTAAAAAAATTGCTCGTATTTTCAATTGATCTTTCATTTTTTGATAATTTACTTTTACAATGTACTTAATAAGAATGAGCTATGTTTATACTAGATGAACTAATTTATAATATAACTATAAAATACTAGATAAACTAATTTACTTTTTGTCAGGAAAAATATTAAATAAAATTACAAATGAAGTGATAATCATAATTTTCTTAGGTGTAATTTGAAAAAATATATTTAGTGGACTAGGAATATGTTAGAAGAGAAGTTATTAAATATTGATTGGTTTATTGCTAATATTTAATTAGGTCCAGTGTTTTTATTTTATTCAGTATAAACTGAATAATTTATTTTATACGTTGTCTCTTTTCTGAGTATTATCAATTGTTAAATAATATATTGGTTGCACGTTCGGTATTTATTACTGGCGAACAAACAAAAGATAGATATTTATACAGATTATTTATCGTAGTGCGGGTGCTTTAAATTTTTCCAGATATCCTATTTGATACATGAACAATGTTAATGAAAAATCTTATCGGGAAATATACTCATGAGAAATCTCAATCAGTTCCAGTAAAATATCTCTATGTCAGATTTCTGATTAAATATTTTTCAATTTTATAATAAAATTATCTACGATTACTGTCCTTTTATTACCGTATTATAAAATTTATTATTTTAAAATTAGTAAAATGATATAATTTTGGTTAATAAAAGATAATGTTGTAGTTTTGTGTTTACTACTCAATATTAAATTTTTAATTACAAACATGTAATAGCCACATTAGATATTAGCAATTAAATATTATTTCCTCTTAATTCTTTGTTTGAATATCTAAGCTTTTCACTTATAATGAAATTGTGCATATTTATCTAATACTATTAAATAAAACTAAAATAGTGATTTCGCTTAAATCTTTAATGAAAAGAAAGATATAAGGAATTAAATTTGGTTTAAAATGTAATTTACGTGATCATCGACATCACATATTTTTTTGCTACACGTAACTTAAGGATAGAATTACTTTAAATACCATGTAAATTTTTAACTAAGCTATTAATATCCTATTCAATGTAAAGTGACGCCTTTCTAGAGGTCAATGAAGCACTGAATAAAGCCAAATACCACCTGAATGTGTTTAGGTATAAACATAGATGAATTTACTGTGCTGTTGTTGTTACTATTGTATTTACTATTGTTCAAATCATACTCACTGTAGTTGCATTTGATTGGAATTATATTGTCCACATCATAGAGATCACTCTGTAATATCCTCACAATTTAAACTTAGGTAATATAGTATTGATATTATATCAATATTTAAAAGTATAAGTTTTTTTCCACTGTTGTCGGGGAATACATTCCAGTCAAACTTTCTGTATTATGGAAGAGTATATATTTCTCTCCCCTTTTTGTCATTACTGACCCTCACCTACTGCTGACCCTCTTTCTTCTCCTGGTGAGGACCAATACCGGTCATTTTTGACAAGTTTCACTCTGATAAATAATTCATCCAGGTTCCTAATAACAGGAACCTGTCTGGAAAACTGTCATGGCTCCATATTTTGCAGAAAGTCAGTGTCAGCAGATGTTCTCTACAAGTCACCGGAACCACAATAAAAATAACACCGTTACAGAAATAGTAATGGAGTTGAATTTTTTTCCACGTCATCCTATTTTGCCAGTTTTTTTCTGACAAATTATAGATTCCCTATATAAGAGTTCGAAATCGAATAACTTGAAAACGGAATTATTTTTCTCGGTTTTCAACTGCGAAAGCCGTTTTTCTTTCATTAAAAAATTGTTGATATTTCAAAAAAGTGCTTCTAGAATAGTATTAAAAGCATTTTGTGTATATTTCAATGAATCATTTCTTAAAAACTATACTACAATATCGCATGAGCTAGTTTAAATGTACATTTGAATCTATATAAAAATATGTATAATATTTATAATGCATTTCAGTTTTCAAATTTTTTAATATTCATTTCTTAAAAAATAACATTCTGAAGAAGTTCATTTACTGTTAAAAATAAATTCTGAATTAGTAAGAAAGTCTCGTAAGAAAAGGCTTCAGTGTAGACTGAAGGTAACTGGTTCGATACCTCTCCCAGTCACAAGCCATCCTATTCAAATATCTGTATACGTTAAGCATTGCAGTGTTATTGATAATTTCTTATATTTCTGAAAACAAAATACTCAAAAGCATTGAGAAAAAGAGGGATTCTTTTTTTAAAAGATGTGGTGTCGGATATTATTTTTATTTAAAAGTCTTACATATATTTACGCTTGTGTTCTTTTGATAGAAAATAATGCTGAAAAGATTGCTTAAAATAAAAAATGGATAAGGAGAGATTTAAATAAAAAATTTTATATACTAAAAATTAGAGATTTAATTTTTTAGAAACAAAATTTTTTAGGAAAAGCTTTACACCATTTTGATTGCATCAAATCAATAGAAGTGAGTCTCGAAGCAGGCCGTTTTTCCTATAAATGAAAGAATCTGCGTTGTTTTTGTTTTTGTCTGAGCAGTCCGATACAACAGAGGCTTCTTTTAAAATTTTCAGAGCATATAAACACAGAAAGATTTTTCGATATTTCAGAATTATTTAAAAACATTAAATCAGAATTTACATTCATGCATTTTGGTAGAGTACGTGAAATAGAACCCGAATAAATTGAAAATGAATCTTAAAAATTAACTGAACATACCATTCGTCAATAGTAGTCAGATTCAAATCTTGGATCTTCAATTCTTAAAGGAACTGCCTGGATAAAAATTATAACCAGACTTAAGCAACCTTGCTCCTTGTCTTCCAACTATAATGAACATCTAAGGACAACTTAAAATAATAATTGGACAATATTAAAGACATTCGCGAATGATATTAAAGTAAGATCTCTTTTCACTCACAAGTCAGATAGTTTTTAACTGTTGAAAATATTTAAAAGTAATCAAATTTTAAAATGGAAAGTTTTAAATGTTCAAAATTTATAATTATTAATATAATAAATGCGTTTAACAAAGTTTAAAAAGAGCATGGTTTACTTTATAAGTTAGAATTATTACAATCGCAAAACTATTTTTTTAAATACTTAAAGTATAACACGAAAGTGATTTATTGATTTTCAACAGTAGTGTAGAGAAAAGAAGCGATTAACTTGAAAAAACAACTTTAAAGAACATATTGTATATGTAAACACATAACATGTAAATCATATGTGCATAATCATTTTGATTTAGTTCCTCCAATGTTGCGTCCCAAATACAAAATACGAGGTCAAAGAAAAATCTAAATTCTAGTTTTGGATTTTTCGTTGAAAAATCATAACATAAATAGTTTTAAAGAAGTAACAATAGGAAAAAAAATTATATAATAGTGTTAGTTTTCTCTTGTAAAATCATTTAATTTATTGACATGGTACTTATCGCTCTTGGCTCCACAGCATGGCTCTTCTTTTTCCTAGAAGAACTAACACATCTTTTACATAATTATGCTTATTATTGGTTTATTTAATTTCAACTTAGAATCCTGCAAAAAGATTATGCTTTTAAATCTTATTTTTTGATACAATCATTACTCTCACTTAAATAATAGTTTTCATATTATTTCTTAATAATTATATTTTATTACCAAACCCAAAACTGGTTATTGTTTGTACATACTTAAAAATTTAGGAAAGAGAAAAAAATTAATATTGCTCGTGGTATTTACTATTCATATTAATGGATAGTGCGTGTACTGATCCATTAAAGTAAACCAGGACACGCATTATGTCAATGAATGCGTTTTAAGCATTAATAAATGACTTTAAACACTTTGTACTAAAATATACTCTCAAGACAAGCTTTGACTATCAACGAATTTAAACAAGGCCAGCGTTTCAGAAGAACCGATCAAAGATAATAAAAACGAAATAAAGCAGTTTGTGAAAAGTTTCGAAAATTAAAAATTAATACAAGTCCTAATATAGCATCCAATTTTCATTTAGAATTGTTTTCATGAGAAATATGGAGCAAAAACTGAAAAGTATTTTTTCAGCATAGAGATGTTGCATGATTAACGCATTTGCCCGTGTCTGACACGGGCGCTCTTGTATCTCGTGTCATTTTATTTCTAAGACCTGTATGAAGTCTGTTCCAGTAAAAATTGATAGAACAGACTATAATAAAATTTATTTATTATAGATGGCACAGGGATAATTTTTTTACCAAGTTTTCTGAAAAAAGCTCTGGGCCTAAGTGATGTACATACAATGCCTTTTTAAAACAGCTTTATGAGGAGTATAATGATAAGACATCATTAGCACTATTTGCTAAGTGACAATTTCTGACTCATTCAGTGAAGTTTTCCAACACTTATAAAAAATAATTGGTTCAATGAAACTTTCATTTAACTATTACTTGAGTTAGAAAGTCATTTCTTCAATGAAAATTTCCAATATTTTTGATGTGCTTGAATACCGTGATTGAGAGCGATCAATCATTTACAATCTTATTACAAATAGCAATGGTAAATAATTTTTAACATTCACCCCATATTGTTGCTTTTCGGAAAGGTTTGGTATGGATGTGAAGACATATTCATTGGTCACAAAGGCCTTGAAAATTTATATCTCTCAGATAGAAGAAATCACCCCATTTTATTTTCTCGACTGTACTGAAATCGGACCAGGAGCCTTACGCTTAGCAGATTATTGTCTTGTCACTAGAAAATGAAGCCTGTTGTATATTTATATGTATTATGTGTTCATTATTAAAGATAAATATGTTTTTTTTTATAAAAATATATTTAGTGTTAATAATGAACTCATAATACACATGTTTTGTTTTTGTATCTTTATAGTAATTTTTTTTGCTCAAAAGGGTTAATATAGCCAGAAAATACGATTCAGAGAAAATTTATGATCAATGCAAATATCAACCTAAAGTAAAATGCAGAACTATTTGCACTTTGGAATTGTTAGATAGAAACCCCATTTTGGCGAATTTCTTGTTTTCATATATTTTTAAATTAAAGGACATATGAAAAATTATGACATAAGAATTAGGACATAAAATACATCAGAAGAAAGAATTTTCCTTTGGGAAATCTACCAGAAAAGATTGCAATGAATGAGTAAATAACAAATTTTGCAAATTACAGATGACTATGATTGTCAAAGAAAATATGTAAATTATTTAACTCAATTTTTCTTGCAGAGTTGCTTTAAATATATGCATTTATAACAACCAATTTATTATGTTTTGTGTGAGATACGAATTTTAAAGAATACACCAAGAAAGAAATAAAAAATATGACAAAAGATAAAGTAGGAAAATTTTAAATTTGATCCAAGAGTAGGAAAGTTTTTAACTTACTTAATTTGCCAAGTAGTTTTCCTTTGGGCAAGTATGGGACTTTTTTAAAAAAAATTGTATTCGTAATAGGCATTATTCTTGAATAACCTTAACCGATAACTTTAAGAAACTTCAATAAAAGATAAAGGTTTCAAAAACTATAAAATTGAATCAAATAGTGATTTCAAAACTGTTTTTATTAAATATGTTTTTGAAAGCTAATTATAACTGAATTGATTTTAAAAATCAAATAACAATTGTCATTTGATTTTTAAATTGTTTTATAGTTAAATTATTTAATTTATATTTCGAATTATTTAATAAATTACCTTAATTATCGAAACTTATTTTTGCTAAGCAAATTTCGTACACAAACTTTATTCTTACTATAAATGTTCAAACTTTTAAGAACAAGGAATATTTTATATAAATTAACAAATCAAAATACTATAATCTTTAATTAGAATTCTATAAGAATTTCTAAATTTTAGAAGATTTTCTTGATCTCATTACTATTTTGTAACGTTTAGCAAAGTTTTGTTTTCAAATTACATATTCATGTAATTATTCTTAACAATTTTAAGTAGAATCATGTGATTATTCTAGATTATAACAAATAACTTCATGAATCATTATTAACACATGATAATAAAAATTTTCTGGATGTATGTTAAATTACACTTTTGACAAACATCGAGGAAAGACATTTAATTCTACTATTTTTTTTGCATGAAATTGCTAAGACATTTGAAAACAAATAAATTTCATTCTTTTGAAAATAATATTAAAAATTTTTAAGTATAATTAAATTTTCCACCTACGTAAGAAAAATATATAGATAGGTATATTTAAGATACTTTTTTAAAAAAATAAGCAAAATACTGTCTTATAAGAAGGGATTTCAAAAAATGAATTTTACTAGTTCTAAAATTATTTAAAAAAAAAAACACCTTATTTTCCGTAAATACCTTTGAAAATATTAAAATAACAGATTCGTATCTAACCATTTCTGAAGTATATCAATATATGTGGAATATATGCGGCGTCATTAACAAAGAAAGCTAGGAAAATACTAAATAAAGAAACCTTTTATTGAAAAATATAATTAATTCTATGGAAATCTAAAAAATTTTGAATGAACGAAAAATTTAATAGAAAGATTTTTTTGTCTTAAACTTTTCAAAGATTTATATTGGTTGCATATCAAAGAAATTAACTTGAAAATGAATTTCTGATTCAGGATTAATTTAAAAAATTTCAAGTATTTATTCTTGGATCATTTGAGCTATGTTACTAAAAATACAGTAAAATGATTTAAATTGTTACGCATGTGTATAAAATAATTCAACATTTATTTGTTAGATTTATATTATGTAACGCTGCTTTATTATTTGTTTATGCATTTTCGTTTTGTACTTAGACTTTCTTAAAGATGGATTTTTTATGCTCAAAATTATTTTGAAATAAAATTTTAAAATGATTTATAGATATAAAGTTAATTTAATGATTTTAGAATATGAATTTGCTTTAATAAAATTTGAGAATAGTTGTATAATGCATTACAATATTCCTAAGCATTGCATTTTTTACCCATTCAAACTATAATAAAAGTATAACTTTTAAAAAGTGCTACTATTGGAAATTTTATCTAAAAGGCAAAAAGAGATGTTTTGTAATTAATGTAGTTTTTTATTGTTGAATATAATCGGATCATTATCAGAAGAACAAAGAAAAAAATCCATAATTTATATCACCATAAAAAATAGTTTATATATCATCACTTTAAAGTATATGACATATCACCATAATATGTCATAAAGATATTTCATTTTTAATTAATAATATGTATTACAATAAAAATATAATTACAGTTCTTTAATTTATAATAATCATATCACTCTAAATATTTTCTAATGTAATTCTTTCCTTTTTTTCTTGATGACTTATTTTTCGCTTTTGAAATATTTGTAATTCTAAATAATATCAAGATATGTTTCATGAGTTTGCAACAAAGCATGCCTAATTTTGACATATTTTTTTTGATTTTGGTTATCGAATCCTTATAGTATTTCGTAGAACAAGAAAAATAAAATTTAGTCACGCCAATGTTAATATAAGTTTTGAACCATTTTCTTCCACGAAACGTACAAAGAACAAAAGTAATTTGAGAATTTTGTAAGTAATTATAGTTTACAAGAAAGCATTACAAACTTATCATTAAATCAATTGCTTATATTACGCACTACATTGTTTTTCTAATCATCTTCAACAACATCTGTATTCAAGTAAAGTGAGTTCAAGCAATTCTATTCATTTTGAACTCAAAACAAAATACCAGATAACAAGCTCCCCATCAACGGTAAAATGGGCGTATTAAAGATTCACTTATTTTGGCTACGAACATCATTAAATTGATGAAAACCAGACACTTTCTCGTGAACTCAAACTCACGTACAGAACCTGTGAATTACCATAAATGTCCAAATATTAGTTCTTTCCTTCTTTTTTTCGCTAGCAAGATCACATTTGCGACTTTATAAGTACCTCTTATTTTTTTCCAGAATATTAATAGAGAAAAAAATCGCCAAATGGTGGTTGCGTGATGCATTTGAATCATGATATTTTCCCTTTCCTTTAACAAATATCACATACATTTATTTGATGGTTGCTAGGTGTACAAACATTTTTCCGTGCAAAAACGCAAGGACTATCTGGTGAAATCGCATTCCGAAAGCCATTAGGCTGTTCGAAGTTTTATTCAAATGCGTCTGCTTTTCTAACTATTCAGCTAACACAACGAGCAATGAAACAAAGTAACGAATGGCTTGTTATGCTCAGACTTTTATTTATTTATTCTAATTCTTAATGACGAAACCAACTCTAATTTTTTTTTACTTAATGAAGGAGAGAGTATGGCATACTGAGATTTTATAATGGAAAAATTTAAATATCAGTACATGGTGTCTGGTTTATTTCCTTATTTTCATCTACATAATCAGCCTACATGTATATTGAGTTTCAAAATTTACGTAAATTATTCTTAAAATTGGCTCTTTTGAAGCAGTTTGAAGTTGTTTTTATCGACTTACAGTGGAAATAAAGAAATTCTTTACAAAAAAAAATCTTTAAATCTTGCACACTGATTATTCTTATAATAGTTAATTTAGCATACAGTTTAGTTTACTAAAAGTATTTTAATGAAATCCATATTGTAATATTATTATTTTAAATAAGTTTGCTGATATATTTGTATGCCGACCGAAACCCTGATAATTTGTACCACGATAAGGATATAAAATCCATACTTGTGTTAGCACCTTCTTCTTAAAACTTACACAGTGTGAAGTCTTAACTGCCATAGATCTTGCGAGCATTATGATCTGAAGACTCTTAGATTGGATTAAATATCCGATGACTTACTTCTTGAATACCCTAGCAATTTTGTTTATTTATTTATCTTTTTTAAACTATCTATTATGGAATTTCAGCCCTATTTTACTTGATACTGTTTCATGGTTAAGTGATATAATATATTAGTGGTAATCAAAATTATGGAACTACTCTGTATTTATAAGGAATTCTTTACTAAAATGGAACAGGACTGCCTTTGGCAAGTAACACAGTTTGGATTCGCCTGTAAATTGAATGATAAAAATGCAGAAAAATGTTTTGACACTACATGTAAACAGCCTAATTAGCGAAAGCTTTTTGATATCTACCATATGAGTTACCTACTAAGAGGTTTTTTCATAAATAATGGGCCAATTTCAACTTAAATTCCATATCAATCCATGAATAATGTTGCAATGAAGGAAACTCAGCACCATATCTCGTTGTTCAGCAGCACTATTGAATCTAGAATTTTTAGCTTTGAAGAGTTTTGTCCTATCACTAGACTAAGACTAAGGTTAATCCTGAATCGTATTTAGCGAAATCACTGTACATATCTTTAGATAGCGCAAGTTTGAAGAGACGTCCTGGTAAAAGTTATCAATTTCAGATTTGACCTTTTAAAATAATTATGGAGAATTTATTATACTGAAATCTGTGATTACAGGACAATGCAGATATTTTACTTCCTTTTCATATTCATCGAATCAAATAGCAGCAGAAGTAATGGAATTATTATTGTGAAAAATTCTAATTCCTGCAAGAACAAAAGTCGAGTTGGCAGCCGAATGGTAGCACTCTGACTTTTAGTTCAACTATCAGTGAGCTCGAATTGCACATCGGGTTTCGAAGCTTCTAGTAATTCTGAATCTAATTTAAACTGTATATCCCAGTCTAAGTTGTTATTGTGAGTAAAAATATAACCGTTGAGCGATAAATTACTCGAACCAAGCCATGCAAGAATAAAGTTTGGCTCATAGGGTAGACCTGGTCAGCTAAACTTTTGCATACTTCTTCAAAGTAATCCAATTTTTATTACGAGTGCACCATCAGAAAACCATTGCAGATCAATTTCTATATTCAGCAATTTGTAGCGGAAAGTATAGTAGAACCACAGTGCAATTACTTCCCCTAATTATTTGCACATCTAGGGGAAATAATGTGCAATTATTTTTCCTAGATGTGCAAGTGATCTCTAAATGTACACTCGCTCTGTTTTGAGGGAAAAGATGAAAGATGTTTTCTGACCCTATGACCACTTTTCCTTTATCAATCGATCGAGTTTAATAGCTGAGTCACCATTTGAGAGGCCGTTTAGTTTACTTGCTTTAAAAAGTTTGAGAATTGCTGATATGGAGTAAACTTTTTATTCAATAGGATGTCTGCTGAAGGTAATTATTGACGTTAGAGAATCCATACGTTGAATAAATTCTGCTGTTAGTTGGGCTGCAGGTGATTTTTTGTGCATTGCAAGCCCTTTCAATATACTTGTTATTCTCATTCTATTCAATATTATGTTTTGCCGAATTTGTCTTGCCACTTTGTCATGACGCTGTCATGAATTTAGATATTTCTTGAATCGCATATATCCTATTATTATTAACCATTTAAGGAAATTATGAAATGTGTTCTATATCTCTGAAATTGGTGACTTTGCTATGTATTTAATAGATCTGATATAGATTCAATTGATCTTCAATAGATTATTGTAATTACTATCTAAGAAAATGATAGCTCTGGTGCTAACCAGAGCTATCATTTTCTTAGATAGTAATTACAATAATATATGATATATTTCGATAATATATATAAATGAGGGATAAAATACTCATATGAGATACAAACATTTAAAGAAAAATGTAAGATTTATTATTACCCGATTCATTTTGTACCAATAAATATGAACATATTTCACATAAAATTCATTCCGAAGTATATATCATTCTATTTAAAAAATATGCTGCACGTTGTTAATATTATATAAAATTATACCGAATTAAGTGTTATGCAAATTGGAAATAAAATAACGAAAACTGTGTAAACATCTTTTGTTATTCAGATATGCGTTCCTACAATAAGTGGAACAAGTAAAGAAAACTACATTTGACGTAAAAATATTCTAATGCACGTTTTGTATAGAAGACATAAGTGACAATGTGCTGGTTCAATATGTTACTTAAATTACAGCACTTTAGCTGAAAACTTCTTCACAATAGCAAAGCAATAATTGATTTATTCGAAGCGCCTCTATATTCAAATAACAGCACATCCGTTTTATGAGATTCAAGAAAACCCTTCTCTTCCCACAAGAAAAAAGCAACTTCTACAACGAATAAAAAGTTTTGTTTCCGTTCGGCTTTCGAGAAAAGTAGAGTTGTCTGACTTTTTGTTGCCAAGGATAAGAGAATTGGGAAAATTTAAATCGGGCTATTTCGCAAAGTGTCACGTCCCACTTTCTGAAGGGTTTCCCCAAGACAAATAAAGCATTTTCTGCGTCGCTGATATCCACTTTTTTGCTCCAAAATATTGATTCCAAAGGACTGGAATACAAAGTAGAACTTCTTCCTTAGGCGAGTAGTGTTGAATGTGAAATATAGCACCTAAAAGGTTTTCTCTGCTTCTGGCGCTGGAATATCCACCTTCCCGCATCAGTGGCGAAATGGGTGTCCGTCTCCTTGCGGTTGCATCCCTCGTATAAGTTGTCATATTTCAATAATTCAAATGTTGCGTCTTCCAAACTATGACGAA
The DNA here is from genome assembly GCA_026290005.1 of Latrodectus geometricus. Lineage (NCBI taxonomy): Eukaryota > Metazoa > Arthropoda > Arachnida > Araneae > Theridiidae > Latrodectus > Latrodectus geometricus. Next base: position 115,598 of record JAPDSC010110700.1, on the reverse strand, counting down.
CGAGGCTCATTTTTTAACATTAAATGTAAATTTTGAGCGCCAAAATGACCGCCACAAAATACAACCTTATTTTGTTGAGAAATATAGCTAGCTGAAATGTAATTTAAGAGAAGTATTTTCTAGATACATAGGTAGGTAGATCATAATACAGTATATTCATTTATCTTCATGTATACTTAAAATAACAGTATGCACTTTTTAACTTGGTTCTTAAATTTATCTTAATATTTCTTACTGAAATTTGTAATTTTTCATGATATTCCATTCGAATTTCTATTTAAAGTAAATCTACTGTTTTATGTAGAAGTTTTCTAATGTTCATTATAATAATCATTAAAATGTTCTATTTAACTTTTAAATAACAATATCTTAATCGAAAATAGCAATAAAGAGACAATTCCTGTCTTCACGAGAAGAAATTGCCATTTTATTATTAAAAATACTTTTAAAGAAAAGCAAGAACTAAATGAATATTTCTATATCAATACATATGAGGCTTCAACGACGCAATATATTAAAAGTGTAACTAAAATAAAATAATAACTGCAATTGTATTAGCCTAATTGGTGGATTCTGATTCCCTAATATTTTATAAAATTTTACAAAAATCAATTATACGAGGGTTACTCTGAAATTTTTGAGATACGCGCAGACGAGAATTTACAAAATAAAAATAACGGTTTAATTTTAAAATACAAAGTATTTTAACACAGAAGACAATTTTTTACTGACTTACTTCAACTTGTTTAGCGTATAATAAATTTTAAACAGAAGAGAAAATGGAGTTGACGCGAGAACATTTTCGCGCTATGATTTTCAACGATTTTAAAGCAGCATTAAATCAAGAAGAATACGTTCAAAGGTTGCAACTAGCATTTGGTGATGAATCTCCAGCTCGTGCTACTGTATTCAAATGGTTTAGAAATTAGAAGAGGTCGCAATTTTCTTCAGGATGAAGAACACACAAGAAGGCCGCTGTCGGCAGTAAACCGGATAATGTGTCTGCCATACGAAAAATATTAATGGATGATAATCTCTGTACCTATCAAATGATACAGAAGGAACTTAACTTTGGATCCGCAGCCATACACAAAATCATTCATAAAGAATTACATTTGAAAAAAGTAGTTTGCCATTAGGTTCCCCATAATCTAACTGAGCACTACAAAGAGGAGAGTGTCAGAATCAGTAAAGAAACTCTTAAATTGCTAACTGATGGTGGCCACCACATCATTTCTAAAATTGTAACAGGTGATGAAACGTACGTACCGTTTTTTGACGTTTCAACATGTCAAGAAAGCAAAGTATGGGTCTTTGAAGATGATCCCACGCTGACAATGGTGAAAAAACAACGCGCACTGAAAAAAGTGATGTATGCCGTTTTCTTCAGAAGTGCGGGATTGGTCAAAGCCATCATGTTGGAAGGACAGAAGACAATAACAGCAAACTGGTATACCACTAAATGTCTTTAAGAAATTCTACAAGAACTGAATGTTAGGGGACTAATGCTTCACCATGACAATGCATCTTCACATACAACCGGATTAACAGTTGAGTTTCTTAAGCAAAAACAAATTAAAGTGATCGAACATCCGCCGTATTCACCTGATATAGCTATGTGCGACTTTTGGTTATTCTTTAAGCTAAAAAAGAACTTACGTGGACGTCGTTTTCATTGAGAAGAAGAGATTGATGTGGCTATAAATGCACTTTTTTCATCTATTCCAAGAAATGAATGGCTTGAGGTATTTAATCGGTGGAAAATTCGTCTACAAAAGTGCATTGATGCTGGAGGAGACTACTTTGAACACACCTAAAATTTTGTAAGTATAACTTTAAAAGCCTAGTTGTATCTCAAAAATTTCAGAGTGACCCCCGTATTAAGATTTATTAATTTTCTATGAATAGTTTGCTGTTCACTTGGATATAAATTGAACAGGTACAAAACAAAATTTGTCATAAAATAAAGTCATAGATAATCTTAACTAACAACTACCTATTAACTGATATTATCCATGAATATTGCTAATGAATAAGATAGGATAAGAAAGAGATAGGTAATCGATTTTACAAAATGTTTCGAAACGTATTTAGACGTATCCCAACCATATAATATTTGTCAATATATAAAAATTTATGGAAAATATTTACTTCTATGCAACAAAACAGATGTAGTTGTTGTTAAAGCAGTGATTTCTATAAGCTATACAAATTGAAAACTTCTGTGATATGCATTATGCAATATGAGATACAAATTATGCAATGCGCAATGGAATTATGTAGAATAAATGGGGATGAGCCATAAAACATTTGTTTTGTTAAAAATTGCAAAAATTGAGAAATTTAAGAGAGAGAAAGTGAAACAGTATTACTTCGGTAGCAATTAGCAGCTACTTTTTTACACAATAGACACAAAGTATTTCCTTAAAGAGACGCAATGTTTAGAAAAAGCTAGGAAAAGAGAAATCTTATCAAGGGAACTGCAAAAAGGGAGAAAAAAAAATAAGGAGAAACGTTAAGTAATTTCATCAATTTAAGTAATTTTATCAATTTTTTATACCACATTTAATTACAATGTTGAATAGTAGATCAAATATTAGATAGTAAGAATCTATGTAAAAACTGAGCAGTACCCGTTCCATTCTTTTTTAAAAGACATATCTTGATGTATTCATAAATATTGCTTGTTATATATTTAATTATGAAATCTGCAACATTTTAATATCTCATAAATAAGCTTCAATCATTCAATAACTTCACACTCTTTAACATAAGATCAACAAAGTAAAGTATCGTTTGCCGCAAGCAGCGACAGGTTGGATGACCACCTTCTCCCTCAGAAGATTGTTAGAGCTCCATGGGTCGGGAACGTATCTACATTAATCTATGACATTCAAAGTCCTTCCGTTGAAGTAACATGGGTATGGAGAGGAAAATGGCAGCTCAGGTGTGATCTCGTTACCTAATCATGAATCAAAATTACGAGCAACTTGGTAATAGGTGAGTTTTCCAAATCCGTTAACTTTAAGGTTAATGGTATGTATATATTATAAAACAGTGTAATGAGCTTAATTCTAAAAGTAACAATATTAAACAATTATTGTTTTGAAAATAAAAACTGAGTAAATAAAAAGAACATCGAGAAATATTATACTTTAATACAAAAAGAGTAAAAAAGTGCGATATTGTGGAAAGAATTCTGAGCTAATTTTATGTGTTGGTACTTGATAAAGAGGTTTTAGCCCATTCTTACTATTCGTACTACAGTCATGATATAAAAGTGGTAAATTTTGGCGCCAACCATTTAAAAATAAATAAATAATTGCTATACGAAACATCCAAAGAGATGAAATATGGAAGCAATTGCAAAAACATTGAGCGTTTATTACTTTTCAACTATACATTTTCATACTTATAATTTAAAATGAGTATGATATTAAATATTCATTAATTATATTTTTACTATTTACATATTTAAAGTATTTAAAACCATTATTAATGTTTTTATTTATAATTATGTGATAAAATCAAATTATGAGTAACATTTCTTTTCACCAACATTCCAACTAACGATACTAGAAAGTTTACTATTAATTAACATGCAAAGATCCAATTCGTAGAAATAATCTTTAAATTTTCATCGTTACTGAATGGTGCAATAATGGAATGAGAATGGAAAGAATTCGAAAACTAAACTCTTCGAAATAAAAGGACCCATTTTCAACTCTTGATAAAAAAAAAATCTTGATGTTCTTTCTTTCAAATTTTGAACTAAGCATAATATAATTTAATTTGTTTTTTAAAAATAAAAGGCACAGTACATAGGCTTAATTTATTTTATTTTCCACACACATTCTACAAAGAGAGTTTTCTCACAGAAAGTATGAAAGATGTTTTCAATTACTACTAACTTTAATTCTCGTAATAGAAAAATATTTTATACATAAATTTTTCAAAGCAATTTTGATCAATTTTATTATTAGAAATTATATATTTCTAATATGAGTATTCTAGTACTTCAATCAAAAATGTTCTAACAATGCAAATTTATAAATTGGATAAACCAAACAGACTATTTTCGCATTAAAAATTAAATTGTTAATCAATCATAACTTGAATTTGAATTATGTTTTCTTTAAATTCAGAAAATAGTTTTCTCTGTAAAACAGGGACTCCAAGAACTAATTTATTTTTCTTTCGTTCACTTGAAGTTAAATTGAATTTTTTTTAACGCTTCATAAGTTTTTTCCTTTGTTTCCTGTTCGTTCAAAAACATTTGCTCTAATTTAATTTGCCGTTCCTGCATTTGGGAAGAACATCATGAGCTATTTCCATTTCCAAGATGCTCTTTGATGTTTTGTTTTGCCTAAAGTAATTTCTAAAGTATGTTTATAGGAATATTTCATGTAAGTCAAAGACAGATTAAAGCAGAAATAAAAATCAACCCTTACGATCACTTCCCTTTAGCCATTAAAACGCAATAAGAATTGGTACGAATTTATGGAAAACATTTTATAAAAAAATTTTTGAGAACACTTAAAAAAATTAAGGTTTTTTGTTAAGCATTATACTTTCTTTATTCTGTAGAATTTCCTATTTTACACCAAAAATATGATAAATCTTTCTCAAATATTAAAATTCAGATGCAAAATTCTGGAGATGAGGAAAATTCTTTTGTATGTTATATCATTGGTATATAAAAACAAAATAATAATATAAAACATTACTTTAAATAATAGCGATAAATATTTAAAGTACTATTTATTACTAAAAAAGTCCCTAATAATGTGATGGCTTTAGAGTTTCGCAAACAATACCATTCTAATACAAAGGAAATTCAAATTTTTTTGTGGTGTTGGAAGATAATTTATTATAAGCTCCCGAGACATTTCTAATAAAAATGACATTTAAATTAACCAAATTAAGGATAATTCCTATTTTATAGTACCAAATATTCTCTTGAGTATTGAATTAAATGCAAATGTGCTAACCATAAAAAGTTCTCAGTTTTGTCATTTGAACAGATTATCCCGTGTGAACTCGTCTTCATCTCTTTCTGGAATCTGCTATCTTGCCTCTAGTGCTGCAATTCTCTCAGAAGTTCTTTTTCAAAAAGATACAGGTCTTTTTCCTGTATCAAATAAAAACCAGGAATACCTGAAACAAGTTGATCAGTATAATTCTATAAATTTAGTATTAGCCGATTATTTAAGAAACTAGATATAATACTAAGTTGGACATTCAATATGTATATTCGATTTACAAGTTATTTATAATGCCAGTATTCAAAAATATCCTAGACAATATACATCACATGCACTGCTTCATAAGTTTGCGTTGTGATAAAAATTGCGCAACCAAGAGGAGAATATATTTTAAGGTACATTTTTCTGCAATAAACTGCTCTTTTGAAATGGAACTTATATTAGTATTAACAACTAGTAAATGGTAAGAAAATGTTAGATTCCTCTTAGCTTGAAGGTCTTTAGCAATGTCAAGTATCTAAACAATCATTTAAAATATAGATTGCATCCTAAACTTATTCAGGAAATATTATTTTACTATAGATTGACATGGTATTTAAATGAGTTACAAAAATACTGTCTCTTTATTCAGATAAATTGGTTTCTAAATTTAAATTAATTGTATCGAAGAAATATTTGTACATAAAAGTAAATTTAGTTTTGAATATTGGAAGGTAGAGGATATGATGTTAGATCTCACACTAGTATTTGTAATGTGTGTATGACAGAAGAATTTGAAGTTTTTTGATAATATAAACCATAGTAACATTTACATGAAATTACGAAGTAATTGTTTCAACTTATTATATGTAAGAGTGAAGCAGAAAATCTAACTGACAGCTCATTTCTAACTTTTAAATTTTAATTGTCAAAAAACTTTTTCCCCCGTCATTATGACTAAACGCTGAAGGTCGCTATGTGAATTTTTAAATGCCTACCATAAAACGCCTCCTAGAAGATTATTTCTTAAATAATGGATATATATATATATATATATATATATATATATATATATAATCCTGCAACGCAATCGAGAAACATCTGAGAGCTTCTAAGCACCCACATTCTGAAAGTAGTGAAACAGTCATCTCCTACTTGTTAAAGGAAGCAGAATTCGACTGTAGAACGTTTCACTTTCTACAGCAGTCCTACCATTAAGCCATGATATGTGATTGTTCAATGGTTATTTGACACCGAATAGATGATTGCTCAACAGCTGAAAGCTGTTGTAATGGTTTTACCAAAACGTTTTCCCATCAGAGTAAACTTACTTTTTTTAGATGGTGGGGTCTTTTCCCCGTGTCAAACATAAAAAATCATCCACAAGAGCTGCAATGATAGATGTGTCCTTAAAAACAGAAAAGCAATAACAATAATCAATGATGATTGGACTCTAATCTAAATATGTCTTCTTCAAAGAATGCAACTTTTACCACAAACTCACGATATTATTCCAAAACAATTGAAAATTTCGAATATTTTTTAAAAAATGCAAAAAATAGTATTTTATACATGTAGACAAATTGTCACATGGGAAATATTTTTCACCGATAATTTATAAATGCGAACACTGAAACATTTTATAATTTATAATGTTTGAAACATGAAAAACACTTTTCTAATTTATAAAAATAAATAATAAAAGTATTTTTCATTTTCTCACCAAGACGCAAAAATACATAGAACACACCTACGTTGCATTACAAAAGCATGTAATTATGAGATTCTTTTATACAGTTATAATGTGTAGTACTAAAGAAGCTAAGCGTAATCATTGATTCTAGAACGAAAAGAAAAATGGGTACGAAAAACAGAATTAAATTAACACATGGATGATTAAACATGAATACTGATCGAAAACAATTGTCTTACTGTTTTTCCATATTTTAATTACTTATTATTTTTCTGCATTTATAAGTTAAACTTATCCTTATTATTTTACTATCTTAAAATATTGGAGCTTGAATAATAAATAATAGAGGAAATAAAATATAGCTCTCTCAAAATCATTAATCTAAAGCTAGTAGAGGAATATAATATTATGATTATATATAGATAAACTGAATCAACATGAAGCTCTTTAGATTCGAATATGGAGTGAACTAGTTTTCAATACGATGTTTTTAGGTAAAGAGACAATCACTTTTAATACAATAATGTGTTAATGACTTTTTAAAAATTCCAATATTAATGTATTGTAAGCCAAATTTTATGTAAAATTACTGAATTGAACTTTTTGAGATTTTTTAGTTACAATTTTCATAACCCTTAAATTAATTTTCGTCATTGGAAATTAGAGTAAAATAATATACAAATGGACTTTTTCTATTTTTCTAAACAAAATTATTTAAACTAAAATTTCAAAAATAGTTAAAATAAAATGCTGTTGAAAATCATTTGACAATAAGTACTAAAATAGATATTAAAACAATCAAATAAAGAACAGGAAGTATTAATTTTAAAATAAATAACAATTAAAACTTGCATAAAAGGCCATATAGTTAAAATATTCAAGTGACGCACGGGAATTGAATACAAGTTAATGGATATTGTACATGAAAAGCTGCCTGCGCTCTAACTATATATATACTGGAACAATGGATTTTGCACAATTGCCTTGGAGGTTGGCTAAATCAGAACAATGCTCATAACAAACTCATAAACACAAGGAAACTCTACTACTGGGCCTTTCAACACCATTTGCGCTGGATAGGTAGCATTCAATTTTGAGAACAATGTTCTAAGCTCGTATTAAGCTTCGAACAGCATTTAATTCCATCGATTTGCACCAAGTTTCAGTCGATTTAATCTGCTTTTCTACTTCATAGAGTTAAGTTACTTTATTTATTTTTTTTTCGAGTTGTCTAAAAGTCGTTTGGTTTTATTTCGAATTCTTTTTTTTTAGAATCGGTTTGGAAATCGTTTAGTTTTAGTTACAGTTGTTGTTTTTTAATCTGATAAAAAATGTTCTACTCGAAGTTCTTTTTAATCTGCTTGGAAAATACTTATTTGATTTTAACTTCATTTTTACAATTTATCAAAGACTCACCGGATTTTACTTAGGAACATATTGTTTTTTCATTCCTTTGGTTAGAAAACCGTAAATTTAATTTGAATTCTGTTTTAAATTTTTCTAAATAGGCTTTTATTTTAAATTCAAAAGAAAATTGTCTCAAGAAATTTGTTCAAAAATAAGGAAAGTTGTACCACAATTTTATTATCTATAGAAATACACTGCTAATATAAAATAAAAATCCCTTATTTCTGTAATTATATATATTTTATAAAATATTTTTTATAAAATATATATAATTACAGAATTGATTTTATATTTTTAGCAAATATATGATATTGAAAATTTATCTTCAAGAAATGCTTTTTTTTTATTAACAATACATTTTATACTCTTTCTCATTTAAGCAAAGTTTCTTTTCTTCAAAAGTTAGAAATTTTTTTATCAAACGTAACAGTGATGCCCAATAGTTTCAAATCTTGATGAATTTTACTAAAAATGGAATATCGTAAAAAGTTCCGGATCTTTTGTTTTCATGAAAAGTGTAGTAAAGGGACGAATAAATATTTAGTATATATATATATATATATATATATATATATATATATATATCAGCAAATATATATTTCATGGTTGTAAATATATAATGCGTTGCGTGACGAGTTACGCCCTCTTTCCCAGATATCATGGTTGAGATGCTCAAAGTGGATAATTTGTTTCGCGTGAACTATATTTTCCACAGCTAGAAAAAGAGCTATAAAAAGAATTGCAGAAATCAATGGCTATAGTTGCTAACAGCTAAACATCATCATTAGACGTACAGATACTTTTGAATGTTTTATTTAGTTGAGTAATTGTGCAATATTAATAATGAACATTCGTCAATTCCAGTTAAGTTATTCATCATCAATGTTCATTCATTGATCGTAGACTTCGATCCAAATATTTTTTCTCCATTTTTTTTACTTGGTGAAATAATTCTCTTAAATTTAAAATCAAGGGAAAAGAATAATATTTTTATTATTGACTGTTCAAAAATGAAAATCTGAAATTTTTTTATAATTTTAGCATAAATCATTATTTAAAATATAAGCTAGCTATATTTCAAAATATTTTCCAACCTTAGTTTTTTGAGGACTATTTGCTATTTTAAAGAAACGGGTATTAACTAAAAAACGATATTATTAATATGATTTTCTTTTTTGTCGTTATTTTAACACCGTTTCTGCTTGAACAATACTCTTAAGAGATAATTATTTGCTTAACTTCGATCAAAACATGACTTTTAACCACGAAATGAGAATTTGAAAACAAATGTATTGAAGTGTGGATTGCTTGAAATTTTCCATTATTTATGCCTCTATTAAGCATTGAAATCGTGATTCATTAGCATTTCATGCATTGATGATTGCTGGTATTTCGGAAAAACTCTTAATAGTTTCACAGCAGGGAACAAAAAATATTTTACAAATATCTGGAAAAATATTATTGTTTATATTTATATTATTTAAAAATATTATATAAAAATACTATGTGGGAATGTATAAAGGAAAGGGAGAAAGTCGATGTTGCACATATTTTTTCTCAACTTCTAGCGGTTACCCATAGATGAAAGTTTTAAAAGGAATGGATAGTACCATGCCTCTCTTTTCTTGAATCTAACTGAGTTCTAGAATTATATGTATTTCACATCCAAAAGAACTTTAAAGTAAGTGATGGTAAGCTTTAATCACGTTAATTACAAATAACGCAATCAAAATTTCGAAATGAAATGCAATTTATTTAAGTTAACTATTAAAATCATAAGATATTAGTTTTATTCCATTTGTTGTGGTAGTTATATTTTAATTTCACTTTTAACAAAAATGCGGTAGAAAAGTAGAATAAGCAGTCTATTTAAGTACATTTATTTTCCAATGTCAGCAAGAATTGCAATTAATTAAATAAATTTGGACTACATAAATTGTTCTGTAATTATTTACATGATAAATCATGATACTTTCTTATTTTATAATCCATTTGTGTAAATAAATTTTTTAATGTTTATATGAAAGATAACCTTTCTAGTAATTTATTTTGTTGTAATTGTTTAATATAATAGCAGATCAGTATCTTTTAATTTTCATAGTTTCATGTTCTTATTTTGTTGCCCATGATGTTTAAACCGCCAAAATGTCTTAATGAAATTTTTTACTAAGTATTCAATTGAGTTATTTGATTTTTTATATTCAATTACAATATAAGAATCCTCCAGAAATAAAAATCATTAAATCGGGAAAAAGCAAAGAAAAAAGAAATGTTTCTCTTGAGTTACACCAATAAATCAATGTACAAATTTTGTATAAAAGTCTATTTTAGTAAGCATCCATTTACTTTTTTCTGCAGATGTCACTAGAAGAAAACTAGTCACTATTTTAAACTATTTTTTGACATGTATAATACTAGTGCATTTATATGTTTTAAGTTTCAGATTAGTTCTAAACTGTAACAAAACAAAATGATAATTCAGAATTCATTATTCTTATAACCCAATGTATCCAAATGAAGATTGTGTAAAATTTCTGCAAGCCTAATGCAAACTAATTTTCATACTACACTGTTTCGTAAAATAACTTGCTAATTTCTCAAATTTGCTTAAAATAATCTTGTTTTAGCAGCATTTTTGGATAATATGATTTTAAGTAAGTTTAAACTGAAAAAATAGTATATTGAAATCAATTTATCTGAAATTAATTAATTGTTTTCCTAGGAAAATAGCAAGTTCGAGCCACTGTAGCACTTTGTTGTTCTGTGAGTTATGCGTTATTAATATGAGTTATGGGGGGCCCTATATTGATAGAGTGAGAGAATTTATGAATTTTAGTTCTGATTGTGGAGCCAATAGACGTTTCATCTGGTTTAAAGCTAAACAATAAACTGTCCTGGTGTATTTTGGCGCTGATACAATAATTTTTTTAGTCCTCCTTTTTCTTATTTGCTAAGTCATACTTCAAATGTATGATAATTAAAGTTTTTCTGATGTTCTCTATATTCTTCTTTTTACTAATTTAGAAAGATGGTTCCACTTGCTTACAGTTTTTTCCAGAAAATCACTGTTGGTGCCTTATTTCGAACTATTTTCAAAGAGACTCGCTTATCATTACTTCTATTGTTAATGAACATTATCATCTCTATTCTATTAGCCCCAGATTGACTGTCCTTGGCATTTACATTCGTTCACATAAAAAAGTGTCTCAAAGGCTTACCGATATTTCATCATGTAGATCTAGTGTATCATAAATACAAAGATGTCAATAAGTAAATTGTAAATATTATGATATTCAGTAAATGTAGTTTCCATACAATTCTATACGAGTTATATAAATTTATATTACCAAAGTGGTTGGAAGGTACATCTGTGGTATTTACATATTAGAAAAAAATTTTTTTGAGCAGTGCGAATTTCAACTTATAAAACACTTAGGCGCACTTAAAAACATAAAATTATTCCACTGGGAAAACTAAGTAATGATCCAAAATTTGTGTAAATATCATCAGTAATAACATGATTCAAAGATGTTGAAATTACATCGCCAAATAAAATGAATGTAAAGCATAAAAATACCATTTGACCATTTGGTAGATGTGGATTATTTTGATTCTACTTTAAATTTGGATTCTTAATCTAAATAGTAAAGAATCATAATCCGAAGACTACACATAAAATTTAAATTTCATATAATTATTTATACCAGCAAAAGTTTAATTTGAATTATTCTTCGTTTGTTCAGCTTTATGCTGGGGTATTCCTTACAAAAAACTGTATGCATGTTACGAATATCGGCTTCTTTCAGAGTGTAAATAATGTAATTTATATTTATCTAGTAAACTAAAGTATATTTCCAATATTTTTCATTCATGATTTATTTTTGAATCATGTTTATGTTTTACATATATTTTCTAACTTATAAGCACAAATTTCGAAAGACATTAAGGTTTTATGATAAACATTAATACTAATGTCATTCTCATTTAAAATTAGAGTGGTATTTCTTCTGAAATAGAGTATTTGCACAATTTTAAATTTTTGTTAAGAGGTGAAGTTAATATCTATATTTGAAAATTATCACCATTATTCATATTAGAATATTTATCACATTTTTACAATATAAAATACAATGTTTCGCGAAATAATAAAGGATAATTGGAGAATATTAAAAGTATTTTATGGTGGATTTTTTTCCTTGGAATTTTAATTTTCAAAAGAAATAACTTTTTAAATTCTCTTACACATACTTTTTGTATCATACATTTCTTGAATATTTTGGTTAATAATGCAACATGGATTTCAGAAGGATTCACTTTATTTTCAAAATTGACTTTTTAAATCTACTTTTGGTCTGTTATGTATATGTTACGGATCTTTTGTTTAAAAATTTAGAAAAAACTTTGAAATCGTGGTCGCATGTTGGTGATATGATCGAAATCTTAATCCTTCACCTGCACGTGCAACTTTCTCGCTCCCACAGCATGCATTTCAGATGGATCCCCCATCATGTCGATATCCGTGGAAATGTGAGGGCCGGTGTCCTGGCTGAAAGATGCTCTTCTAGTTCATCTCCAAATGCTGCTGCTCTCACCTATCTGTTTATAAAAGAGGTGTTCGGTCTATCTGGTCATTTCATCTGTTCTTGATCGGTACTTTATTGGTGGTCCTGGTGATTCCATTGCTCTCAAGGGCTCTAAAGCTGACCACACTACAAATTCTAGGTTTACTTGTGGCCATCTTCGGGGCCTTAAATTTGATAGGAAATGTAAGTTCTATCCTACCTGTTGTAAATGCGGTGTCGAGTAGGTTAGCCCCCAACACCTTCTTTTGTGTCTGGGATTCATTAGCGAGGATTTCCTTGCGAGTCCCCTGATGTTTCTTGATTTTGAGAGGTTATAAGGGCTTTGTGGATCTGCTGTAGCAATTTTTTATCAGATGGGATCAAAAACAACAGTATTTAAAAATTAGTTTCTTTTACCCTGATATTACTGTCGAAGCTAGCCTTACCCTCAAAAAGGCATAGGCCATTGTTTTTCTATGAAATGTTAAAATTTCTTAATGCCTCGTACAATATTTTTAAATTCAAATTTCTCCCTATTTTTTTTTCTTTTTTTCTTTTTTTTTGTACAAAAATTTATTTTTTCTTAAGAATGTATAGGTAACTCTAATTCTTGGAAGATGAAACGAATACAATTCTGCTGTAAATTACTTATAATTGAAATGATATATTGAAAATTTATTAATTATTCGAGTCATAGATTATCTCTTATTTATTTATAATTATTTATATTTTTCTCATGTCTTCAATCTATAAGTTCTGTTTGTTACTAGCTGTTTATTACTATAGATAGAGATAATTCTTCTCTTATGTGTTGACACAACGACAAAGATGAATTTATTTTTTTTCTAATTTTTGAATTGGATTTTATGATAAAGATTGGTTTTTATAGTTCCATACATAATATAGCGTTGACTTTGATACACTGGTTTAAAAAAAGCAGAATAAAGTTTATCATTTTTTTTCTTTGATCATGATTTTATTTAAAATTACTCAATATGATAAATGTAGTGAAACGCAGCATAAATTTAAAAATGTTAATAAATAATTTTTATTTTATTATACGTGTCATTCATACAAGACTTGTAATCATCAGTAAATGCTCTAAAGATATTTATTTTCTTTATCTAAAAGAATTAAAAATTTGAATAATCTAATAAAACATAACATTTTAAAAAATGAGAAAAGGACTCTGTTTTATTACCTGTGGGGTTTAAATACGTGTAGTTTCGCCAGCTAATCTAACGTAATAATACATTTCTCAGCTAGTTGTCCCATAAGATTAATCCAGTGACTACAACCTCTTCCTTTTATAAGCACAATTAGTCAGTCATTATATATTTTAGAAGTTAAACCATGATTTCACTTTAGTTTTTAAAAATTACATGGCTCTTTCCCCATTACTTTTGCTTTAAATACCAATAAAAACATTTGCATTTAGCTCATAAAATGTTATCTTTAATAAATATTAAACTAATTTAGAAAAAAAATATTATTCTAATAGTAAAAAGCCATTATAAATGTTATCAAAATATTTTTTATTACATTACCTTAATTAACAGATACATTAAATCATTCTTTTGTTCATACATTTTTTGAATAGCTTCTTTTAAGTACCAGTAGACAAGTCGCAATGGTATGTTTCAAGAAACAGATGTCAGATTATCTTCGCTTGAAAGAGATACGTGAAATAAATACCTATAATTGAATTTTATCACCATTATGGCAATACTCGGCAAATGTACACTCTTAACTTTCGATATACTATTTCCAGATCACCCCCCAAGTGAAGTAGAAATGGAACAGGGCAAGCAGAAAGAGAAGAAGAAAATGCACTATCCTTTAGATGATTTTGATCTTAAGTCCTCCAACTCCTCCACGTCGCTCGTTCCTCTTCTTTTTTTTTCCCTACTTCACTTAGCGCCCATGAGATAGAAAGAGATACAAAAAAATAAATAAATGGAAAAACGAAGTAAAAAGAGAGAAATGCTAGAAAACGCTACACACACAAGCAGAGGTAGTGGAAAGAAAAATATCGATGAAGATTCCGATTACGATACCAAGCCATTGAACAAGTTCGGAAACGCGGTGGGGGCTCCCCTTCAAGAATTCGGACAATGATCTTCGATTACATCGGAATGGCATCGATTAAGAGTTTAGGAGAAGTAACGTTCCAGAACATTCCGAGGAATAGTTCGCTTCAGTAACAAAAAAATGGAAGTAAATAAATAAATAAATAAAACAGGAAAAGAGAGAGGGAAAAAGAAAACTAGGGTAAAAGTGGAAGCTTTGTTGTTTATTGGTTTGATTTCAGTCTGCGAACAAGAACAAGAAAAACGTTGAAATTCCGAGTATACTACTATTCTTTTTCATTGTAAAAAGCATTTTATCGAGTTGCCAAAGGTCTATAATTATTTTCAGATACATTTGACAAAGTTTGAGCTTCCAAACAATGGTAAATATATTTATGAAATCAGGATACAGGATATAATCTTTCAGAAATATTTTCGAAGAAATGTTTGGTTAGGTTGCTTTTATTTTCCTCTGAATAGATATATTTTTGTTGTTGCATTCCACAAACTATTTCTATGGTTTCGAAAATGAAACTCAATATTGTTGGTCAGCTATGATTATCATCCATCATGATGATAAACATTGATTTACGTCATTATCATTTTAGTAGTGGAAGTTAAGGTTTTAATTATGATAAACTCAGTTAAAATATGGCATAATTATAGATACCTTATTAAAAGGTTGACAAATTTGATTGGAAAATTTTCAAATTAAAATATATTTCTTAAGTTATTAGATTTAGTTTAGCACAACTGTCATCAGTAAAATTTTCACTAATAATTAAAATGATATTGTGGTTTTGATTTATAATTATATATAATTATAAATGAATAGGTTGAAGAAAAAGAAACCCATATTATTTTTGCAGGAGCTTCAAGAATTTATTCAACACGTTTGTTTCTCTTTGTGCAAATGGTTTAAAACTGTGTTATGGATAATATTTAGTACCCTATTAAAGAAACAAATAAAAGCATGCCAGTAAACTTTGATCATTTCTGTGTTCTTATAGAAATTTTCAAAGATAGGCCTATCATTGTGAGGTATATCTTTAACATCAAAAATACTTGAATGGAATCGACGAAACCGAAAATGCACACAATTGGCTGTTGAAGTATTGCGACCGTATGCCCCATCAACAATTTCAGCTGAATGGCTGAGATTTTCATCTTTATTAAACGAAAACTGCAAAATGTACCGAATATTTTAAACACTCAGATACTCACAACTAAAAAGACAAAAAAAGAAAAAAACTAGAAAAAGAATTTTTTATCCTTTCCAATGAACATAATCCAAGGAACAGAATGCTACCTTTCCTACGAACATAAATCTTTGAAATTGTTTCATTAATACTTTATGTGACATCGATTACTATACCAGCTACCGATAAAATAATTTATTTCTCCCCCCCCCCTCAATCTTATATTGAAGTTATTTTTTCAGAAAGAACCTTAACCGCACAATAGTGACAAAAATTAAGAGATCAAAGAGTCAACTCTAAAAATTTCAGAATTGAAGGCCAATCATGATTATAAAATTCCTTAGAAGGATTCAATCAATTTCTTTACAATCTCATCTCTTCCCAGGTAAAAATGGAAAATGTACAATACATCTTCTTGGAGGTCTCAAATCTTTTCAGGAGACATATTTAATTTTTCGTTAAGAAAAAATTATGTATATCTTGATTAGAAGATCTGGAAGTAGCATTTAGAAGTCCAAATCGGCGAAACATATGTTGAAGCAAAGTCACAAAAGAGAATGTTTAAATTTCAGCCAACAAGGCAGGATAAGAAATGATATTTTTTTGACCGGGAAAAAGAGGAATTTGGTTAACTATCAATCTAAAACATTTTTCGTTTAATTTACCTCAAACATTCTATAGCGGCATTGTGCTATAGCATTGTGGTAACAGGTGGAAAAGTGCACTTAACTTTCGAGGATAAATTGTGATATCTACCATTAACTGAACTTTATTTAAAATATTCTATTGCATCATAAATTCTGATATCCTTTCCAGATGAGCTAGAAACAAATCGAGTGAGGTGTGAAAAACTTGAAAATACGCTTTCGTTAGTAAATTATTAAATATTGAAGTCAAGAATTCTTTCATTCGCATTCCAAAGCATTTCCTAGTAGCGGCGTTTTAGGAAAAAGCAGTAGCACTGTCGCTGCAGTTGAAAATCAATATTTCGATATTAAAATATCAATATAATATATAGAAACCAAATAAATATTAAATATTTTTATTATTTTAATAGAAAATTGCTGTAAGAGTGCATAAAGAATGGAGCTATCATGCAATACATATTGTACCTCTATTCCTAATGCCTACGTGATGCCTACATGAAAGTTTTAAAAGCGGGAAAGAATACACATCACCATCTTGAACGAGAAGAATTCCACAGAGGTGGGCATTGAGGAATAAGCAATTTTACAATGAGTTCAAATCAGCGTTAACAACTGTTTAAAGTAATTATACAAGAAATGTAAGAAACTTAGAATGAAACATGTTTTAATTTAGCCAAAGATCAATAACCTGATATTAGTTTCATTCCATTTGCATAGCCATTATCTATTCAATATCACACAAAATAATTAGGCTAATAAACAGAATAAAAATTACAAATGTATAACACTCCAATACAAGTTTAGGGAATTTTAGGCGAAATGAATTTTTCATACAAATAAATTACCTAGATCGAGGCGAAGTAATAATAATTAAATTATGTAAAAAAAAGTAAAATTTTTATCATTACTTTCAAATTACAAAATTTGATTTTCGATAATCTCAAAAAACTATTTTTATTTTCAAGTAGTACATCTATTTTCTTTTTCTAGAGTAAGGGATAAAATTATCTACATTATTCTCTGAACCTCTTTAGAAAGATATTCATTATTCAAAATAACAGAAATACACAATATAATGAAACTGTCTAGACTCTCAATACACTTTCATCTTAGGAACAAACATTACTGAAAGTGAAATTATTTTCCGATGCATTCATTTCCTGCCTGATAATATATTTCTCAACAAATAAAAGTTTCGAATAAATTTCCCGACTGTCTATTATGAAGACGCATTCACCTTTGAGATAAATGAAAAGAAAATACACAAGCACGTGTCATAAAATATTAAAATTCAAACTGAAGCTGATACAAACATTAAAATGAGTATCAAACTCTTGAGAAAAGGGGAATATGCTGCTGGCAGTTTACGGAAACGTGAATTATTATTATAATTAATTTCCAGTTCGTGACTCAATTTCTCTTAAAATTGAGGGTGTGTCGGAGATTTATAGCAATTTCACACAGTTATTCATGATATGTTAATTTTAACTCGGGTAATCATTATGAATTTCGTTCAAGGGTATCTTAACTTTGAAAAATAATTCATAGATTAATGTTTCATCTCTGTGATTCCAAAAAACTCAGCAAATAAACAGAATAAAGGCTAATGTACTGAATAACAAAATACTCATAATGCTTTTAAAACATATAGTATCTCTGTGTAAGAAATGTGCATGAATATGCGTATTAATGAAATAAATAAAAAAAACTTAAAAAAATAGTTATTTAGATGAGATCAAATTATATATATATAAACTACAATCAATATAAAAATATATAGATTTTTTTGCTTCAATTTCTTTTATTCCAATTATAATGATGGTAAGTATTAAGGGGTAATAAAATATGATATTTTATTCAATATTTCCTGCATTTTATTAAGCATGTTCTCTTTGTTTTGAGTGATTTGAACATAGAATGATTAAGTGACTTTAAGGCAGAATTTGTGTGAGTGTGCTGTGCTTTATTGTCTTTTTGAAGAATGGTATATCCTTTATTTCTCCTATCTCAAATAATTCTAAATAAAATTATTATTTTTTCTTTCTTAGTGCTAACTATCTCTAAAATCTTTATTTGGATTATTAAAATATTTTAAGACGAACAAAAACTTTTAACATTCCTTCTTCGCTATTTTACTTTAAAAGAAAAACCAAGAATTAGCACACATTTATCAACAATTATATTTTTATTAGCTATTGTTATAGGTTAAAATGTTACTAACAGACATATCATTATCAATAATTGTTCTATAAATGTTGGGCTAATAATATTTACACAATTCTTATTAGGATAATTCTTTCAACACCAATCCGTGTGCTCTGTTAGAATTTGGACATCAAAGTGTCATTATTAATCTTAACTTAAAAAATATGTTATTAAATAACACTTATGAGTTTGCTTGGTAAAAAGTTGGATTTTATACTAATTGCATACGCATACACATAATTTCATAAAATAAATAATTGGAAAATTATGCGGGATATTTTAAGAATTTAAAACAGCTCTTTTAAAAGTTTTGTGTTTATTATTCATTAGAAGAATGATTTTATTCTGAGAAGAATCTCCAGAAAAATACTTTATTGCTAAAAAAGGCATTAAAATTTCTTAATATTTTATCCTAATATCAACCTATAATATCACTTCTAGATTTCATATTTCTGTTGATATTAATCTGTCCTCTATTCTATATCTCTCGCAGATATTCAGTCAATATCCACAACTCAATCAAATATCACCGCAATAATCAATTATATATTCTTGCTTTATTTCACATTTTCTCTTAAAGATATCGGTTTTTTATGTACCTTCTTAATTTTGTAGACCTTTTCTAGTGCGAAATTAATATTTCTTTCGAAATTTATATTTTCCTCAGATATAGACAGAAAATATCCCACCTCTTTTTTCCCCACTATATATATCAACATATACCACCTTGGATTAATATCTTCTTATTTTTGTTATCTGATTAATATTTCTCAACAAAGGAGCCTTGTCAGTTTTGAATCAAGCATAGACACATTTCTAGGTACATTTTCTATAGCATATATTCCACTTTTACTTTTAAAGTTCCTCATTTCTTTTACATTTTCAATTTGTTAGTTTAACCACATGTCCTAAAATGATATTATAACTAAAATAAAAATCAAATATATATTTATAAATTAATTATCGACTTTATTTTTAATGGTTAATGTAATATTCAACAAAATAGTTTTAAAATGAATTGAAGTGATTTTCTAATCATTGTTTTTGAAGACAAGAACATTTCTTTGAGCATTTGATATGAGTATTGATTAAGATATTTAGTAACGAAAATCTGAATTTGTATTCATAATTAAGTCGACAATTTTTCACATGTTTCACATCACAATGTGATGTTTTTTCACATCAGACACATCACATTTCCTTTTTCACATTGTGATATAGGAAAGTGTACGTATATCACAAATGTTTCATGTTTATAAATTAAATATTTCATTGTATTTTTTTGCTTTAATTAGTTAATATATTTAGTTTTTATTAAATTTAAAGATAAATAATACAATATAATGTATGGTAAAAATTTCCAAGTTAAGTACACAACTAGAAATAAATGTAAACAAATAACTTGAAGATACTTATTTAATTATTTAAATCATATTTTCCATACATCAGACATTTATTTTCTTCATTTGAAAATGGAAAATATTTAGTAATATTTTCGTCAAATTGTTTAATTTATGAAATAGTTAATTATGTGGCAAAATGTATATAATTAATGGTAGGAAAACTCATTATCAAAATAATATATTTGCCAAAACATTTTACTATATTTCAATTATGAATTTGATGCAACAATTTTAAATTTTAAACAATAGCACTGAGAAAAGTATGCAAATTCTGATATACTTTATAGCATCAATTATTTCAATGACTATAATAAAAATTATTTATATTAAATACTTCTTTTTAATTAAGGACGAACCTATTTTCCAAAGCTCTTAAATCTACATATTTTACTCATTTTATTTTAATGTTATTTATTCAACGTTAATTTCATAAAGAAGCTTAAAACAATGGCTTATTCTTTACATTTCTGTTGTTATAATTGTTAAATAATAGTTAATATGATACACGCTCACAAAGGGAAATGGAAAATGTTCTTAATAAATATCTGCATAAAATATTCTTATGTTCTTAATGCCAAAATATTAAATTAGAAAACAAACAAATGGAGTAATATATTCAGCCGCCGATGTTTCTTCGTTATTATTTGTTTGAAAAATAGAATTTCATTAATTTTCAATTTGCTTGCACTGTCTTTGTAACAAAGATATTTTACAATAATAGAAAAAAAAACTTTAGAACATTCGTTACTTTGCAAAATATTCGCGATGAGACGTGGGAGTCGAGAGGGGGGGGGAACAAGCGAGAATAAGAGAACATTTTTGTAAGCCCTAGTAATTAAAAAAATAAAGAACTCACGCTGATGGAATGTGATGAGGGAATTGGATTTTCTATTCCTTTTTCTTCCATGTTTTTGTCACCGGAAAACGTTACTTCCTTTGGAAGAGAAAAAAAATATCGTCTGTTACTTTTAATTACGAGTTTTTAGTTTTGAAGTGAAATAAAAATTCGAGATGAAAATTCTGAAGACTAATTTTTACTGTATTAAATGAAAAGAAAAAGATTAAAAAAAATAATAAAGGCTACAGTTTCGTTTGATTAGAGGAAGAGATATGTTTAATTCCATAAATTTTAAAATCTGCTACGTATAATCGAATGAAAGGAAAATAAAAGAATAGCAATGCGAGGAGAAAAGAAAGGAAAATGATAATTTTAGTTTTTATTAAAAACAGATTCTCTCTTTCATGTTTGAAAATGGTAACACAAGAGGAAAACAACTGCTTCATAACAAGTGAAA
Organism: Latrodectus geometricus; assembly: GCA_026290005.1. Taxonomy (NCBI): domain Eukaryota; kingdom Metazoa; phylum Arthropoda; class Arachnida; order Araneae; family Theridiidae; genus Latrodectus; species Latrodectus geometricus. Next base: position 94,154 of record JAPDSC010110700.1, on the reverse strand, counting down.
AAATTTGAATTGTATTTTAATAAATAAGATTTTATGTGCCGGAAATACAGAATCCATTTCAAATTTAAAACTTTCTCTCAACGCGTTCACATTTAATCTCTTGTATTTTTAAAATATGTTATTCTCTTCATTGAGTTCATGCTTATAAAGAAAGATTTAAAAATATGAAATTAGTCCAAAAGTAGTTTCTTGCTTAATAATGTGTGCAAAGGAATTTCGTTTACTCAAGAGATTTTAATTCAAAGAGACAACATTTAGTTTTTGAGTAATAAAAAAAGAGTCTAATCTCACATATCAGTTTATTTATCACTTCCACAAGAATAATTTTCTAAGATTTAAATTAAATCTTACCACTATGAAAATAAAAATGATTCCCAAAACTTCTATGTAACGTTCATGTGAATTATCGTTGAGTATATTCGCAACGTAAAAATACCTTAGACAGATAATTATTAACTATTATTATTATTTATATTGTTAATATCTATAGTACTAATAAATAATATCTATATCTAATATAAAATTTATAATATTAATTATTATATATATAATATTAATAAATTAACTATCTAATGTCGAAATGTATTTTTAAATGTAATATTTCTGTGTTTAGTTTTGTTTATATCGGTTATTAAAGATAATTCAAGAAGAAATTTTTTTTTAAAAATTAGAGTTTATTTTCCATTAAAATAAAGTAAAAATTAACAATGGTATTGAAAATAATCATAAGTAATTTTTTTTGCTCATTTTTAAATCTTTTTAGAGTTTAAACTAATTTTTCTTTCTATTAAAGTTTAATAAACAAGGTGAAGTTAGAGCATATAGTTAATAAGCTTATGGTTGAATTACTTCCAAAATTTAGACTATATGCAATAAGAGTTAGAATATCAATACGAAGCAAATTAAGAGTAAAATATGTGATTTCCAAAATCCCTCATTCTTTACTATTCTGATCACAAACATATTTAGAATTTTTTCTCTCAACGACATCTATTTCTTGTTGACTGACCATGCCGGTCTTTATGCACTTGCAACAGAGTTGGCAGCTGAACAGTCTGGACTTTGGACCAACAGTTTGTGGGTTCGAATCTCACTTAAGGCACGGATGTTTCTAGGGGCTTGGGATCCTCTTTAAATTTTAAGTTCCAGTATAATTAGCTCCCGTGTGCAAAAAAAAAAATGGTAACTCAGAATGACAGATTTTTTTGCACTAGTAACAATACAATTTTTTTTTATCAAACTTAAAGTGGCACCCATAAGTTTGTTCATTTATGTTTAAATTATCATTTATCTTATTTTTGTCATTGTTTTGTTTATTAAACCAAATTTAAACAGTAAAGGTAAAAATTTTAGCAGGAAACGTTGATTTTTGAATGGCAAAAAAGAAAACCTAATTTTTATACATAGCTTTTATGAGCGGTGTTCTCAATTTGCTGATAATTTGTTACTTCTTCTAATTCTTTTTAACAGCTTTGTCTAACATTGAGTAAATACTATTTACTTTGACGGAATATTTTTCGTATCTCTCTCCTTTTAATCGGAAGTTTAACTGTGCTTGTTGGTCTAACTTTTGATTGTTTTTTTTATCAAATGTTGTCAATTAATTATATATATATATATATATATATAGGATGGCTCTAAATTGTTTTTAAAATTCAAGAAAAGTGATAATATCTACCTATAGAGATGATCAAAAATTACATAAATATGGGGTCGTATTCCTCTCTTGAAAGTAGGAATATTAGAATTCCAATTTAAATTTACAAAATAATTGAGAAAGCAAATGCACGATATCAAAGTTGTACAATCAGATTTGTTGTTTAGTGAACAACTTACAGCAAGTGCTCAAAATGCTTACCGCACCAAGTCGTTGTAGAGTTGATTCTACAGATGAAGGGACGAATGTCTCACCCATTCGAAGATTCATGGTGTCATGTCCATTTTATCCACGATTCTCAGCACGAGGTCTTCGCTGAGTGCACAGGCGTGTCGAACACTATTTTAGATGAAGAGAAATCCTGTGAGTTGAGTGGTTGTCGAGAGTGCACGTCGATCAACAATTCCCCTTGTTCTTGCTTCATGCTTTTCTGCCTCTCAGCATGGAATGCGACCCCATCTTCTATGCTAATTATTTCTTCTTTAAATGGCTACAAACACCCCTCTTTATTTATAAAATCAATTTAAATTAATATGTATATATATGTATATATATATATATATATACACTATTCTCATAACTTTATACTAATCTTAATTCGTACTTGAAGTTTAGATTGGGAATATTATATAAAATATTTTTTCAAACATTAATGTCCATTAGATTAGAGTTAGACAATCTTTGATTTAAGCACTAATTAAGATTCGTATAAAGTTATGAGAATAGTGCTTTGGTGCTTTACTTTCTGCAATGCTCAAGTGTATAACATAAAATACATTTAAAGGTAAAAACTTATTGGAAATTTAAATATATTTAGTACTTCCTAAAAAAATGTATTTATTTCGATAAGAAACAGGTTTTTTTTTAGTTATATTCTTACAAATTTTGGGGTTTTCCCTTAAGTAGCATTCTAATAACTTTAGGAGGCACCGTAATACAACTTATTCAACGAAATATAGCTCATGTCTTGAGAATTACTAAATTTTCAATTTAAGTAAGAAAGAAAGGCATATATTAATGATATGTATATACATTTCATAGTTCTTTATACTTTATTTAATCTTCAAAATATTACATTTATACCTACACGGATATATTTCTTTTCTTGGACATTCGAAATATGTCTTCGAAGTTTATGTTAATATAATTGGTATACATTTTTTAAGAATTTTTTCCTGCACAAAGATTTGTTTTAGAGATAAACAAAGCTTTCTTAACAAAATAATAACTTCCAGTAGCTTCGTTTCCATAGTAACCCTTTTAAACTGAGATCTGGTTGCATCGTTATTACGATCACGTTTTAAAGTAAAATGAAACAAGACCTCTTTCACTTTAAGATAATTGAAAAAAGAAAACAAGGAACTCATATTTAATTAATTTCTCACATTAGGGGACGATAAGAAACTAAGGAGAATGACGCTTTCAAGGGCAGAGTAACTTAAAAACATCACTTTACTTTTCTTACTTTTAACCTAAATAAAATTATTTTTTAAATTCCATAAGCATATTCAACAAAATACTGAGAAAAATGTTCGATAAACAGTCTCAATTAAGTTGTACCATCCACTTAATTGCAAGAAATTCTATTCTAAATTCCGCCATCTTTGATGAAATTCAAAATATCGGTTTCTGAGTTTTCCTCTGAAATATTAGTTCATAGTTTCACCATCATTTCTCAAAAAGCGATTGTAAGTGATATTTGGCGGTGAAAATTGTTGTAAGAAGAAGAAAAAGCGCTCCTCTATATATTTTATCTTAACATCAGCGCCTAAGTGCTTCATTATCATTATTCCTCCAGATGCTTCAGAAACGCTGCTTTACTGTAAGATAAATGGAATCTCTGTCACTTTATATGAAGTGTAACAGTATTTTTCTGACATTTTCCTCATTGGTTAAATGCGTAAGAAAAATTTGCTTTTTTCTTTCATGTCATTTGTTTCCGTTAAAAATTGGCGGAGCTATTGATTAATTGGGTAGAATTAGAAATTACTAAACTAAATGACAGTTTTCAAATTTCAAGATTTTTACACTATTTATCACAAAAAGTGAGGAATTCATAGAAAAAAAATAGCTCGAACCATTATTTATTGCTATACGAAGAGAGCATGTTCTGAATTTAAACTTTGGTGTTAATTGCATTGTTCTATTTATCTAAAACTTTAAGAGCTTTTATTCGAAATAACATTTTTGGAAATTATTTTGGGGAAATATAATATTATCTTACTAGGATAATAGGAAACGGTTTCAGAAAGATGTTTTTTTGAATTTAATATCACCTATTCAAGATACAAAATAGCCAAATGTTTCGCCGAATTCAAAATGAAAATTTATCAGTTTGTTAAAACTCTAATGAATAAATGCAAATGAGTTTTATATATTTTTTTATCTTCATTAAAAATATTCCTCATAGTGAATGTATGGTAATCTACTTCTTAAATATTCATAAATATGGAAATGTTTCAATAAAATGTACGCTTAAAAGAAATTGGGTTAAAAAATGCAAAAGTATTTTATAAAAATGCTAAACGCTTAGGAGATTAACTGATTTACATAAAAATTAATTTAACTCACTCAATAAAAACAGCATAAAAGCATCAAATTAACCAATCTGCTGAAAAAAAAGTTCCTTTGTAGTTCTTTATTATTATTGAAAAAGAATGTTTCCCTTGTCATACCTATCTATACTGGATAAACATGTTTCAGTACACGATGCAAAGATTATTTAAGAGATACAAGAGAAATTGAAAAATATAAGCGACTCTTCTATTTCCTAACAAAATGAATTTGTGTTCAGATAACTAAATGTGCAAAAGTGCTAAGCAATCGCGTAACTGTTGGAATATTTTAGTACTAAATGCAATTCAAAACAATTTACTGAAAGTTTTAAATCAGTAAAAACATTTTTAATATTTGCAGTCATTACAAGGAGCAAATACACCCTGAGACCTCAGTTTCATTCAAAGATGAAGTTGCATAAAATTGTTTTTAATTCCAAACCCTCGTGAATTGTACAATATTGATATTTATTACTATACAGGGACCTATGATTGTAATAATTAATGTTATCAAACCAGTATAATTTTTATCGATCATAATTTTAAGTATTCCTTCTTTAATTACAACAATCTTTACAACAAAGAATGACGTTCTGTTAACACACTGTATAAAATGTAGAAAAAAAATGCAAATAAAATAATCCACTTTTAAAAAAAGAAAAAAATTTAAATTCAGATGGAAGAACTATGTTCTAAAAGTAAAAGTTTTTAGAATTGATTTCCCAAAACCTATCAGGCATGTATTCTTGAAATTGAATTTGCGGAAGACTGAATGATGTGTAAAAGTAACTTCCTAAAGAAATATTATGACGGAAAAAATAGAAACCAATTTTCGTTCATTCTAACTCCAAGTGATAATGAATTATTCATAAATTTCTCAAAAGTTATTTCTTTTACTTCGGTTAACAAGAACAGAATTACACGAAACAAGACAAATGTAACTAAATGGTAATCTTATTTGCTCAATAAAACTATCAGAATCATTGTCTGTTATTTTGTTCCATTTAGATTAGCTACCAAAATAATTTGAGCCTATGAAACATTTTCCAAAAATACATTACACCATAGTTTTAAAAATATACTCTTGTTTTATAGAGTTTACAAATATATTATAATTTATGTTAAGCAATCTTTTTGATTTTATTTCAGGTAGAATAATTTTAATAATGCTGAACGCGTTTATCTTAGACGCGATTAGCAGCTTTACAGTCATGTTGCTATAGCCTATAGAATTTTTTTACCATCTTTGGAGACACGTTGCTAAGAAACGCTATCAATTACTATATCATAATATGGTAATTAATATCATGTGTTTTCTGTGTTAAAATTTCCTCTTTAGCTTTACTTTGAAAAGAAATATATAAAAAATGTATTCAGTGAAACTAATAGTCATTTAAAAATTTTTTAGATAAAATTTATAGATATTTCCCTATTGCCTTTGACGGTTTTAAGAATAATTTAGCATAAAAAAGTTTTAATTCTTTATTGGTTTATGCAACTTTTAATGGATAAAAGAATTGTCAAGGTTAATAATACATATTTATGTACCATTACTTGATTGAAATTTCTGCAATTATTCTTTTTTATGTTAATCTAGTATTAAAATATTTAGCGATATTGTGTGTGTGCATTGTGACTTTTGTTCCTTAAATATTTTGGATAATGTTATTCGACAGTGGCACACGTATAATGAATAGATAATGTAAAAGGAAAACATATCGCTAAATCTTTTTCCAATAATACTGAGACATAGAAAAGCACTTTCGTTGAACGATTTAATCAGTCTTTGTAATATCATAAATTTTAAATGCTATTTGCATTTTATTCTTTTTCATTTTGAATTGAAAACACATCAACCATTATTTAAATTAACTCTTCCTGATATTTCGAACATGTTATCTAAATTTATATCAAATGATCTGTCTTAACAAAATATCAAAACAAGTTACAGAAAAACAAAAATATTTTATATTTCTTTTTAAAATCATTATGTTCTTCTTGATATTGTTGTTGGATCCCAAAAGACAATAATTGCCTTAGAAATATGAACTTATCACAACTGTTTCAATTGCTAATTATAATTAGTTGTAACAGCATAATTCCAGAAGATGAATTAACTATAATCTTAAAATGAATTATTTTAAATTAGTCAGAAATATAGCATTTAAATTATTGTGAATATAATACGATTACTTTTGGGAAAATATTTTATCTGGTACAGTAAAAATATATTAGAAAAGGAAAGAAAGGACTCAATTTTGTGTATCAATCTAACTCATCCATCTATTATTGTGGATATTATTAAAAGATTTTAAAAAGTACTTTTTTATGAAACATCAGGTACCTTTTTAGACAGTATCATACTATTTTTTAAAAGACTACTTATGTGAATTTTCAGTACGAAATTATCTATTGATGTATTATTTTATTTACATTTTTTTGTGAAATTATTTGCTTAGAATAGCGTCAAAAATTTTATTATTTATAAAATATACATTTATTATTTAAATTATAATTTTATATCATAATTTGTTTTTCTTAGTTTTGTCCTTTGCTTAAATATTGAAGAAAATTTCGTAATATTGGATAGAGGAACTGTCTAGATTTCCACATTACTAGTTTTCTAAAAACATGAATTATGGTTCAACATGTTTTAAAAGAAAGTTGAAGTTTAAAATAAATAAAGATCTCTCTCTTTTACTTTTATTTGATTCCTTGCACAATATTTGAAGCTTTCATTTACAATGTGACTTGATTTAATCATAATACTCATATTTTGAAAAACTCATTTTTTTATCATTCTAACTTGTTAATTTCCATTTTCGAAGAAATGTTTCCCTGCTTAATTGTTTCCTTAATCAATTATTTTTATTTTAAAATTTATGTCTTTTACCCGATACAATGGTTCATACAATAAAAATAAGCAGTTATATAATGACAGATGAAATAAACAAGCATTTAGAATCCACTAACATAACGTCTAAATACATTCTTAAGAAATCGAGTGTTTTTAGCCCTCAATGAGCTTCCCTGGCAACAAATTTTATTTATTTTAACAATTTTTTTTATTTAATTGAGATAAAAATGTATTTAATTTGAATTAGATTGCATTCCTTCAGATCTTTCTACATAATACTTTTTTTAAATTGATTGAATTTTAAGAATGGGAATTTATTCTATGCATGTGATATTCTATTCAATGTTTTTGCGTAAAACTTATAATTATTAACTTTTCGCATTTATATTTTAAACTAACTAAGCGAAGAATATTCAACAAAATCAAGCAGCTGACATATGCATTTGGAATGAAAATGGATTATTATGTACAAAGCATCGCGTTAATTGAAAGAACTTAAAGGTTGAAAATATTGTCCCGTGGATTAGGAAAACATAGAAAATTATTATATAATTTCTAATCACGCATGTGATTTCGAAAATTAGGATAAAAAATTCACCAAGCAAAATATGTAGGAAGACTAAATATCATCAATTTGATAATATAAGGCATTTTTTTTCGAATGAGCGTATATACTTCAGTTACAGTGACAGTCACTTATTCCTTTCAATGATCGTTTTTCATTTTATTGCTATTAACCTAAATTTAATTCATTTTACTGTGCAATGTAATTTTAATAAATCATAAAAATCAATTGAAAATGCTATGGTAATTAAGAAATGCTATCATATACTACAATATCCTAGGAAAAAATAGGGCACGCGTACTACTAATGAAAGCTCTTGATATGCTATTCAGATCTTCTAATGGGTGAATAAAAAATTGATATTAATGATTTCATTGTGTATATTATTCATTTATTAATCTCTCTTTGGCAGCAATATTCTTATGTATCAGAAAATAAAAATATAGACAAAAAATAAATGTATAATTAAATAAATATAACCTTCATTAATAAACCTTAAAAATAATGATTAATAAATAGCATTTGCAACTAATTACCATAAATAACACAGCTTAAATATATTCAACGTGTAAGGAAATTTTCGATTGAAGTAAAATTGTTCGATTGAAGTAAAATTAGTTAAATATTTTTAAAACATTAAAAACATTCTCCTTTAAAATTGAAATTTTATATAATTAGATAATGTTTAAAAAACATTAAATTAAAATATATTAGGTATAAATTAACTAATTTACACTATTTATAAAAAATGTTTCAGTATGAGCAAAAAGGAATAAGTAATAATTTTAATTAAATTTTTAATGGAATACGTAATGAAAATAGCAATGTTTATCTAGTTTTTCTGTTCTTAATAATAAAAAGCATGGTTTTTATCTACATAAATATTTTTTTAATGAATATAATTTTAAGAAAATAATAAATAAATATGTCCCTTACGCTAGCATAATCTAGTATTTACTTTTAATAAACTTATTATTTTTTTCTTTTCATAGTAATTAACTAATATACTAATTACTTAATTAAAATTATTATTTTTTGTTATTGCAAGCGATGGTATTAAATTTAAATTAAATTGTTGACAAATTTGTTTTAGTATGTTGGAAAATAAAAAAAAAACACGTAGAAAAAAGTCAACAATCTTTTTTATTAAATACACATTGAAAAAATTAATGCAAAATCTCTTTACCGATTCTCCGTCCTAATGAACAGTAGATACAATTTTGAATAAATAAAAAATAAATCAAAGTAATTTAAATAATTTTCTCATCATATTCTTTTTATTCCTACATATTTCTAAAGTAAGAGAAAGGTTTATTTTAAACATTGTATCAGAAGCAAATAAAAATGGAAAACAAAGGAATCGTTAACACACAGGATTGATTATTGACGATTATTTTTAGAAGTTTTTATGGTTAACTGAATCACTTGGTATTCTCTTTCTGAAATTAAATTACGAGAGATAAATTGAATGGATAGTTAAATCCATTGTTTGATTAACTTTTCGACTAAATTATTTTATTTAAATTTTTTTTTAAAATTCCCATTAATGGTTTCATTCTGTGGTCTACAAATCATCGGTTACTTTAGAATGGATTTCTCAAAACGGATGACTTTTTGTTTTCAGTTGCATTAGTTCCAAATAAAGAGATAATTTAAAGATTATAATTTATATGATAATCAATTTTGAGATTATTATTATTATTTTTTTAAAATATTTATTTTAAATTAATATACATAATTATTTTAAATTATTATATCTTTATATAGGACTTCATTTCTGGACGATTATTAAACTACCTAATTATTTAATTTAAATAATTATTGCTTAAAATAAAAGGATTTCAATGAGAATTTTTATAACGAATTTTTATGAGACTTCATTTGTTTTGTTTTTTTTATACAACTTACAGATTTTTAGTAGCTGTCATTTTGTTAGCTTCTTTAATATAAGTTACATTTGAAGTAAGGTATAGTAAATATAATAGTATGAGTAAATATAATAGTATTCTTTATGATTAGATTAGTTAATTTTAATATGGCCGTCAATTTTTTAGAACTCTAAGGCAGGCTTTCAAATCTAATCAAATGACTAAGAAATTTAGCTCGATTTTTATCAAAATCAAAGTTCTCTGTGTTTGCTGTTAATCCTATTTCTATGACAATTTTAAATATTCAAATGACCTAATTGTTCTCATCATATTTCTGAATATAATCTGATCCAAATATAAAAATTTGTTTAATCTAAATAAATAATTATACTATGCCTCATTTGTCTAAAGGTATTAGAATTCTTATATTAATAAAATAAAATGTCTAATTCCAAATTATTAATTAAAAACAAAAGTAACCATTATTTCCACCGATCATAACTTGAAACATAATAAATAAATAAAAAATTGTGAGAATTTTAAGTCTAATTTAACCTTTTTAATTTAAATTCTTATTTGCTCTAAAATCTATTTAAGAAATCTCCACAATAGCTTTAATCATAATATAATCTACTTCTTACGCATTACATTTCGGAGAAGGCACTATCACATTCGCTTAAAATAAATTTCATGTAACCAAATGAGTGTTTCAAATTTCTTACTAAATCATGTGTGTGTGTTCCCAAACTAAGACTAAAGCAGTTGTGAGTATTTTTAAAAAAATATTTCCGTAATTGATTAATTTATTGTTAATTTTTTCAATTTAACACAATATTGATTGTTGAAAATCTTGGATGCTTTATCCTATTATTAATACCCTTATATAGGATTTGTAATATTGTGCTAACAAATTATAGAAATATTTCTATAAAAATATGTTGCGTAAACTTAAATTTAATTCCTAATTTATAAGTCAAAGTACATTTATTAGTCTTTTTGGTCACATGTAAATCATCAGAGTAAGCTAGACTCAATTGGTATTGCATTTTTTGTTTTGTTTCTTGTTTGCCATTCTTAGTTGTCTCTCTCTATATATTGTTGCCATTTCCAAATTCACTGTAAAGGTTTAAATTTGATAAAAGAAAAGTTGATATTGAAATGAAAGTTTTTCTCCCTTAAATGAAATTACTTTTTCTATATCAATTAGAATGTAGCATGATCAGATTGCTATTTACTTTGACTTTTATTTTAATTTCTCTTAATGAACCTTTTCGTTGTAGTTTACTTTAAGCTAAATGAAACACAATTTAAATATTTTTAAAAAATTACATCCAAGTATTGTTTCTAAATTCTTAGCTCGAATTAGTTAAATTAAACTTATTCCTGTAGGATTCATATATGAATCAAACATATTTGAAAATAAAAAGAAGCATATAGTAAATACTTTTAGTGATTGTTTAGCACACATGTTGCATTTGTTTTCTATTTCTAAATATTCGTATAAAAATAAACATTACAAAAATTAAAAATATCTTGCAAAACAAGCTAATGATTATGTAAGTCATAATAAATAATTAATTATGACATATATAATCATTGACATGTGTGAAATGAATTAATTGACTTGTAAAGTAGAATTTCAGCATGAATAAAAGTTTGAAGTATAAAGCATGCACAATTGAAGACATAGCGAAATTAGAATATATCCCATTTTTTTTTTAATTTAAACTATAGTATCTGGTTGAATGAAAACGAGACTTTGAGTGGTAAACTAAAGCATTTAAATTTTTCGGAAAAAAAATTTATTTTCAGATTGTTAATCTGACTTTGAAATTTCTGTGGTTTCTAATGTCACCTGATTACTGTTGAAAAGTAAATTGATAAATATTTTATAATTGAATGAATATCTCCCATTGCTATAAATTATATCCTTTTTTCAATATTAAAAATAAAAAAATGTATTCATACAACGGAAGAGTGATTATTAAAATCATTTAACTTTCAAAACATTGAAAGGTTTTTTTCAAGTTTTTCAAGCAAAACAAGTCCCATACTACCCAGTAAAAAAAAAGAAAGTTAAACGTGGGAAATCTATCATTATTGGTAAGTACATGAAAAGAAAACATATGGATATAACAAAATAGCTATTATTAACCTAGAAGCTCTGTGGAGAAGTGGTAGATCTTTGGGCTTCCAAGTTTAAAGGTCCGAAGTTCGATCCTTTGGCTGGGTATGTTCGACTCAAAACTTCCTCCCAACAGTGGATCGATAAAACTGAGTACCTAGCAAGCGTAGGAACAAAACACTGGTGTTTTGAGTTAGGCTAACCAACTAACCGGAACAAGCTTCAACCCATAGGCCCTCAGTCAAGAAAACGAATATGGGCACTTGTAAGCCTTGGCTCAAGGGAACAGTCGTGTCGGGAAAAAAAATTAGCTTGTAGTCGTTTGCTCACTGTTAACGAGAAAAGTAGTTATCTCATGTTGTAAAATGAAAAACTAAAAAGTTGACACGAATAAAAGTCAATGTTTATCTTTTAGATTTTATTAAAAATTAGGATTATATCATTAGGTACAGTTTTTTCCAAGCATTAATTAGTGCATTGTAAATTTTAAAGAATAGAAGAACAAATGGTGAGTTTTTAAAACTATGCACAGGCTTAATTTTTATAGTTTAACAATTAAAAACAGCTTTCGTTAATTAAACACTTTTTTATTTACTTCTTTATTTTATGAAGGAAATAAATATAAAACAGTATTTTTTAAATTATAATTATTAAATTTTATTATTTATCATTAAAATTAAAAAAAATGAAACAATTCCCTCTTCATTACTTCCTATATGAATAAATTAATGTACATGGTATGAACCTGACCATGTGATTTCTAAAAATTCTTAAGTTAAAAGTTTGAGACATTATGTCATAAAGAATGTATGATTAATTTGAAAATAAAATACCTTGCTTTCTTCTAAACTTATTAAAAAATATTATTTGAAATGACTGATATTTGTCAATAATCGTTACACAATTTACCAATAATTTTCCTTCATTGATGTCTAGTATGTTATTAAAATAAAAATTCGCAAAAATATTTTGCGACAAAAGTAGGATAATAATAACAATAATACATATTAAGTGAACAAGAATAAAAGAACAATTTTTATAACTAGACTCATGCTCATTTTTTATAGTTTAATAAATAAAAGCAGCTTTCGTAAATTAAATATATATTTTTTTTACTTTGTTTTGTGAAGTAAATTGCTTCTTAGTTTTGTAAATAAATTAATTAAAATGATGTTTATATTGAGAATACAATTTCATTATATATTTGTAATGTTTAAAAAAATGTTTAATATAATTGAAAAATAATGTTTAATATAAACATTTTTCAAACTATACATTGAAATTGTATTTTTAAAATGAGATCCAGTAAAATCAGTGTTCTTTGAAGAATTTTAATTCGTTTTGAAATTAAGAAGCATCTTTCAATTCATTTAAATGATAGAAATAGTTAATGATTATATGTTCTTTTTAAACTTCGGTTCTAATTTATTTCCCGTAAAAAATTGGTAAAAATTTAACTTTTTTTTCCAGTTTGCAACAATAATTTTTTAGATTTATTTTCAAAAGCACTTCAATTACTGTCATGCTAGTTATTTTTAAACACTATAAATCGAATTGCAAAACTTAAAAAAAAGAAACTCAGAGAACCCAATTTAATGTAGTGTGAAAAAGAAAGATGATGGAAACGAATGACATAATTGATTCTTCTTCAATAGAGTAAAATTTATTATCGTCTCTGAAATAGTAATTAGAGTAATTTCAAGACACAGCTCAGGAGGGAACTTAAAAAAATAATTTTAGCTTTATTAATTGCACTTCGTTTTCTTCTTACGTCACATTTTTCTTTAGGGAGGACTCTCTTATTATTACTCGACAGTTGAAAAATTCTGTTTACTTGTGACCCTTGAGAAGCAGAAATAGTGCTTATACAAATAGTCGAAAGGAGTCTCCTAAATACTATACAGAAACTGAACACATTCCACTATTCAATGTGCAAATTTATTAAAGATTTTATTGTTAACCAATTTAATCTGAATCTGATCTTCATTGAAAGAGTTAACACGTAAATTACTTATTAATTCTATTAAGACCTTTTTCTTCATCTATTATTTTTCATTCTTATTTGAAATTAGCATTTCTTATTTTTCTTTATGAAATAGCCGAATGATTGATTCTTTATTTCCATTTTATACTGAGCCTCCATTTCAATTAGAATATATGCCTCATTTTCAAATATCAAGAAATATTCCTTCATGACATCCTTTATTATTTCCTTTTCTCAACTTTTAAAAAATTCTATTGCTTTCTATTTCCTAAACGCACACATACGGTTTCTTTTTTTTTTTTTTTTCCTAGTAATTTATTTTTAAATGTACCCATACCTGTTTGTTTATGCATGGAAGAGAAATTTTTTATCTTGCAAATGGTTAGAATTTTAGAATAACTAAACAGACTACCAACACAATTCGTTGTTTTTGGCTGAAATTTTAGACATCTTGTTCTTACATTCTGGCACGGTTTTCTCAAAAACAAATTGTTGTGCTAAAAATTCCTCTGTATTTGATGCTAATATTTGAATTGGAATGACATATCGCTTTGAATTTTTTCTGACATATAATGATTTTCAAAAAGAAAGATGAGAATTTATTACAGATTTATTAGACGCATGAGAAGGAGATTTTACTTCTTAATGAAAGTAAGTTCTCAATACAGTACAATATTAAGGTTCAATATAGTGTACTATTATTTTTAATTACAAGGGAAAATTACTTTAGGACCATTTATGAAACTGGATACAGTTTTGTTTTATAATCACAGCTCAGAAAATATTTGAACTTTTTAAAAAAGAAAAACCTAAGCTATTTTTTTACTTTGAAAATTATTATCATGGAATATTTTTATTACATTTTTTCCATTTAAATTGAATAAGACTCAAAATATTTCTTCAAGATAAATTTGTTTTTAACAGTTCATTCAATCTTTTATAATTTATGACGAAATATTGAAAAAGTGTGAAATAATTACACATATTTCAATAAAAGCAGAAAAAAAATCGATTCATCTGGCAAAGGAATTTATTAACGTCAAAAGCAACGCTTCATGTTTAACACTAAAAATTTGAAAAAAAAATCTCCCCTTTTTAGAAAGGTTTTATATTTCGAAAATTAGCTCATCATTATAATTCCTAACGGCTCATTTTCTCCCCTTGATATCATCTTTCACTTGGCAGTATCGTTAAGTAACAAGCTTCAGACCACATAAACTAATAAGGGTATAAATTAAAACTTCTGTCACAGTTACCTAAGGAGCCAATTAGACACAAGGACGGGAATAGCCTCCGGGTTAGCATTTGTGAATGGAAAATGAACTCAATAGAAACCAGCTCGAGATTTGATATGTGCTCTTAAGAAGAGAATTATTACTATTAAAATGAATAAATTAAGTAGCATTTAATGGGGTAATTGGGAATAAATAAAAAGACAGCAATGGATAAGCAAATTATGCATTGCAATATTTCCATTTGATTTTCAATTAGAAACGTTTTTTTACAGAGAATCTCCAGGATTTGATATAATTGTGCAATTTAATTAATGCACCACTTGTGACATTTATTAATGCTTCCATGTGTCATTTTAGTTGTTTCAGAGATATCTATTGTCTCAAATTGAGATCTGAAATTATAGTAAACATAGTAAATAATGCAAAGCATGTAGAATTTTGATGTTTGCTCTGCTTTACATAAGCACATTTAAAACACAATTTTAAAATCGTATTTTTTTTAAAAAAAAACTGCAATATTTAATAAAAAAATGCTCTTTCTCTAAATATAAAATTTACATATTAGGGTATTTCTATTTGGCTCTTTTGAAATTTCCTTCATTTTTTCATTGATTGTTTTAACTGTTGCAATTTTTTAATGATCAACGTTATTGAAATATATACTTAATTTATAAGGATATTCCTTTAATGTGAATCATTTAATATTTTAAATACAGTTCTAAATTTATATTTCTTATGAAATATTAAGAAAACATTTTTAACTTCTATGACAGTTTGCATTTTTAAAAAATACAGAAATAAACTATAATAAAACATTAATTTTGTTTAAGGAGAGAGAAGACCTTGCGGCAATAATGAAAATACAAAAAAACCTGTTTTTAACCTTTGATTTTATTTTGAATTTCTTCACGATAGATTCAAATCAAGATATGTCACTATCTTTCAAAAGGTAGAAATAAATGATAAATTTTTTTGAGAACACGAAATATTTTTTCTGCTTTTCCTAAAAGTAAGAGTCAATAGTATATTGATTCTAAACTAAAATATTTATCTCTGAATAATTAAATAGATAAGATACGTTTAAGTAGATTTATGTTTTTAATTAAATTACATATAACAAAATGTTTAATGAAAAATCTTTCATCAACCTAAATTACTGTAATATTTAAATGTTGTTTTTAAATAACGGATTTAAATAATTTAAATATTTCAAAATATAATCGACTTATATAAAAATTACATGATGTTACTAATTTACATAAGCCTATAAGGGAAAATATGTTTTTAATTATATTAATTTCATTACATTTCTACAAAAATGTAAGGAAATTAATATAATTAAAAATATATTTTCCTTTATGCTCATGTAAATTGATTACATCTCAGCATTTTTTTTTATATCTTAAGAAATAAACTTGTAGAATTTTATTACGTTATGTACCAATTTTAATGAATCTTTTACACTATAATTAATTTTAAAAATTGTTGAAAATTTTTTTATATCGCAATTTATAAATTATTCCAAAATGCAAGTATATAGTCTTAGTTAATATTGCAGAATATTATGAGAACATAATGGCTTGACATTGTCTCCTATTTGAAAAAACTTCAAATATTACTGCTAGTAGTTGCTGCTAGGCATAATGTGAGAAAAAAGAGAATTACTTTTCTACAGTACTGTACACCCAAAATGAAGCACTAGCCATACCACAGAGAAATTTATTTGGCAGACATCATGTTATATAAATGATTAAAATTAAATTCTTGTGAAGTATGGATGATGAGAATATCAGTAGTTAGAGTAGCCGTCATTGTTGCTTATACGGTGCATTGTGAATGGCCATCAGTGTACATTGTGCCTGGAGCTGCGGAAATAAAATTAGTGCAAGAACTGAATTTGTTTGATTTTTTGTCTCAGTCAGAAACCATTGTGCTAATATCTATGCGCTTAATATTAAGAAGATACCCATTTCTCCGCTAATGTAAAATACTTAGGAAGATGCAAACTCAGATATTGATATCTTCATTTTTAGGCTTAAATTTACACTGTGTTTAATGATGTAAAAATTTAAGCCGTAAACAAATTTTAAGGCCTTTAATATTGTTATGGGTGTATCTTCAATATTACAATTTATATATTGATTGGCCTTACCGAGTCCCTTTTATTGAATACTGTTCTTTAAAATGAACAGAGAATGTTACCCAGCCACTGTTGAACAACAGGAGACGGATATTTCTCTTGTAGGGCACCCCTGTCTGGGTGGATATTTGGGAATTTTCTGGGTCTTGAGACACCCAGAACAGACAGCTCATTATCTGAGAAAAGTCTTACCTGAAGGCAACATAAGATGAAAACACTAAAATCTCTTAAAACAGCCTCAAGTACTTAAGAAGTCTCTTCACAGTATCAAAATTTATAAATCAATTAAGAAATTTTCGTCAATTTATTGCTAGCAATAATGTTTTAAAACGAGAATTTACGTCATTTTCCAAATTGTTATACTTTGATTATATATAGATTAGATAAATTAATAATTAAATGTGCAACATTGTCTGGCAACAATTTTTTTAAGAAACACACTCTTGCGTTTATACTGTTTCCTAAATTCAAATATAAATAAAACTAATTTTACATTTTTCTCAATACGAATTTAAAATGCATGCATTTTATTGCAAATTCTACACAGTTGGTTGCATAGAGTAACCACCAAAAACGTCTGGAATAATAAAATTCATCTGATTTTAAATTGAAATAGTTGAATTCAATGAATGAAGTTACTTCTTAATCATCATCATAGAAATCATCTTTTCTAATTTCAGCATTTTAACTTTTTATTAAAATCTTTAATATATTAAATTATTTTGTCACCCAGAAAGTTTCATTGCCAAGATATAGTAAAACTCTGTTTTTGGAATATTTGGTGACAGGAGGAAAATAACACGAAATACCTATTATTTTATTGAAGCAAACCTTCATCAAAATAAATAAATGTTATTGATACAGTTCAGGAGGAAAATATCTGTTAACAATAATATTATTCTTCAAATGGTCATTGGATCGGGTCCTTTCTTCTCAGTTTCATCGCTCTATGTTTTTAGGAAGATGTTCCAAATAGAATTGAGCAATGAAACTTTTTAGCAAATTAGTCGGGGAAACTTGATCCTCATTTTGCCAGATCTGTGATGGCATAATATTAATTGTATACTGCTAGTTACTATGCAACTTGCTCTGCAAATGATTAATGAAATTGTTCTCGAAAAAGTTAGACCTCGGTTTGTAAATAAATAATGAGAAATAAATATTCACCATGAAAAGAAATTTTAGACATCAATTTTAACGTAGAAAAAATTACTTACGAAAGTGATAAAGTTAATTAAAAATAATTGTTAAAAAAGATTAATACAGTTACTTGCACTCTCTAATTTTTACGTTTATATTCCATTTTGTAAAGTATGTATAAAAAATTATCTGAAAGTGTTGTTCACTAAATTGAATATTTTATGTGAGAAACAAAAAAAGAAAACAGTATTAGTGCAGCAAGTAGAGAAAATTTATTTTAGACAGTTGGGAGTACTTTTCTTTCTGTCATAAGAATAATTTTTATCAGAAGATAGCGTAATTACGAAAAAGAATAATATTACTTATTCAAATTAAATTTGTATAAAACTTATATGGTAAGAAAATTTTCAAGTATTCTAATTTTACAAAACTAAATTCTACTTTAGAAAAATTGTATTTATTGTATTTTAGAAAAATTTCTAAAAATGTGGATAAAATTTATGATTCCCAAAAGGTATCCCCGAACGATTTAACTTATATTTTGCATTATTCTTCATATATTTTGTAACATATTCAATCAGATAGAAGGAAAAAAAATTAATTCAGATATAAAGACTGATGTAAAACTAAATTCGTTTTGAAAATAACGTTAAATATATTTTTTTTGCTTTTATTCGCTAGTTGTTTTATCTTGTTTTTCAGAAAAAAAATATCAAAAATGTTACAAGATTTGAAATTTAATTTTGATTTCAAATAACACTGTCAAATCATTGGCTGATTATTTTCCTTAAAATATTCCTTCACATCCAAAGAAATGTTTTTAAATAAATTAATTCTTACAAAAATTAAGTTTTTAGAAATGAATTTTGCATTTTGTGCTAAAAAATATTTTAAATTAAATAAATACTAATTTTGAAATTAGTATATAGAAAAACTTCGCATATCTCTATTGTAAGAAATTAGTGATGGTCTTGAATGAGATTATAAATAAACTACCAGATAATTTCAGAACAGACTAGAAAATATTCTATATTGATCGACATTGATGCCTTTTATCTAAACTTTGAACAGCGACCTATGGTAAAGCAAAATTATAACCACTATATTCCTCAGATGGCGAAGAAATGTTTTTTAAATAAGTAAAATAATCAATCAACTGTATGTTATTTGGTAACAAAAACACTTTGAAACATGTGTGACTCAAAAGAAATTCATTTCTTAAATGCAAATAAAGATATCTTACACATGTGGAAATATGCTTCACTTTGGATATATTTATGATGAATTTTGCTTTTTAACTAGTAATTTAAATTGAAATACAATGGATGAAACAATAATGGTAAAGTATTGCACTAAATTCGATCATGCTTAAACTTTGATTTCATATATTTTCTTGAGATTTCTTAACATATTGCTAGCAATATTTCATTATTTCTTGTTCTACTATAGCTTTAGTACACATATTTCATAATTTTAATATTTCATAACTATAAATTACTCTTAAGCTAAATTTACCTTAAATGGTAGATTTTAAGTTTAAACTTAAATTTCTCTGGTATATTGGAGAATGATCAACTCATTTAACAGCCTTGTACCATATAAAAGGAAATTCTCGCCTATCTCTGTTTAGAGCTAACGATCGATATTGTGAATTAAATATTAACTGCTTTTCATTCTATTGGTTTAAGCTCTTTTAACTGATCATTTCATCTAATCAAAAGCTTTCTAAGAGTTTCTTATGTTATTACGTGCTGATGCTTAAACCATGAATTCTATAGACACCATAAAACATAAGTAATCAAATCCATGCTTACTTGTTTAACTAAAATAATGTTAATCTACCATTTTATTCCCAATGGAAGTAGAATATATCACAAATATCGAAATTACCATCAGAATAATGGCTTAAAACATTGCCAATTAAAAAAAATGAATGATTTTGAAATGTCAAACATTCTGTCTAATAAAAATAAATTGTAGGTAACTCAAGTTTTTACAATGATTTCCAAAAAATGAAAAATCAACTTATTCTAAAAAGTACGAATCATTTAGATTTGAACGGTGATTACTATAATCTTTAATTGGTCTCTGTTATGACCAGAAAATAACATATCCATTCCTTTGTCCAGAATTATTCACGATAAACAATCTTCAAATTCTTGTATGAAAATTTAAAGAATACATTTTAATCTTGTGCTCTGACTGTATGATTCGAGATTGATTGAACATTAGGATATTTGCCCTTATCATTCTCTATATTACATTTTATCATTACTCTTAATGTGTATTTACATTAAAATCCAAATACTTAAATTTGATTTTATTTTAGCAACTTTTATGCATGAAATACTTCTTTCTTTCTCTTTGAATTTATATAGATAAAAACAGATCAGCTGTCTTTAATCAGGAATGAGATTTCCTAATTACATATGCATATCTGATGCTAAATTTTAAAAAATGCTTCATTAAAATTATAAATTTGGATCCTACATATTTTAGACTCAACACAGAATAATTCTTACAATTATAAAAATTCAAAATAATAATTTTGACTTTAAAAAATGCACTCAAATTGTGCGTGAACTAAAATTTCCTATAAAGATTCAGTGTAAATCATGTAATTCTGAATTATATTTAAAAATGAGCTGAGACATAATTGTTAACAAACAGTAGAATTTATAAAAAATATAATAAGAATAAAAATGTTTTTAAAGTTCAGACTTCATTCAATTATTTGTGTAGAATATGAGCCGAGACAAACATATTAGCAACATTATGTTTTTATATTCATTTGAATTTTACTCAAAAAACTTAGTTACATAATATTAAGCTTAACAAATAACATCAATAACGATATCTTTAGTCTTCCTTTGATATTCTCGCTTGGAACTCTCGACTCTTCTGGAAACAAAAATAATAATTTTCCCTGCTTTCTAAGCAATGCCCTCTATATGTGAATTTGATGTTTCCTTAAAATGATTTTATGCTTGAAAATATCAAGTTAAAATTTTATATTATTTACTTAAGAGTATATTTCAAAATCATTAATTATCGTTTTTAATTATTACTTATTTTATTTAAAAAGAATTTTTACATTTTTGTTATTAATCTTCATTATTTTACCTTTTAGTTGCGTATAAATTCAATTATTACAAGAAAAAAACATGAACTATGATATTTTAAAATTTCTTCTGAAACATAAAAATCTCAAAATATAAAAATATAAAAAAAAAGAAAAGTCCCATTCACTACAGGTTAAATTTTATTGGCGTACTATTGAAGTAATTTTATTGAAAATATTAAAACGCATAAACATTAATTATTTAAAAATTTCCATTTATATATAATTAATATGTTTCTGTGTTTTAAAAACTAATAAAACAAAAGTTTGCTGAGTCAAAATTTAATCAGTTATATTTTAAGTTTATATTGTTTCCACATATTCTTAAATGTATATATAAGATTAAAGAATCTGTGTGGTTAGTCACCAAAACATTTGTTTAGTTTTAATCATAAGAAAACTTTGAAATTTTTCATGATATGATTAGAATTTATTATTTCCATATATTTATTTAAATTTTCAAACATAAAAATGTTCTCAAGTTATTATTAGTTAAGCATCACAAAGATTACAATACTTTATTTACTTTAGTAAGTTTCCCTGTACTTTTTTTCAACATAAAATGTTATAGCACTTATTTAAAATGGAAAGACTCTCAAATTTCTTTAATGAATATTTTGATTGGAAATAAATGAGAAACGTTTTTTTTTATTAAAATTCAAATAACAAAAAATAGTATTTTTTTTATCTTAGAATTCAAGTTGAGTAAAAAACGTCCAAATTTGAGCTTGGAAAATCATGATAAGTCTTTTATTTGTATAATTACACTCGTCTCATTTCTATTTAACGTTAATATAATTTTGTTTAACAATGATAATGAAATTTAGAAACCTTTATAACTAAACATGAAACTGTGTAACTATGTCGTGATGAAACATTTAATTCCAATAATCATTTAATTAACGTGGTTCACTTGCAGTATGAAGATATTCAATGCGTTAACAGCAGTTAAAATTACTAACATCAAAGGAAACATTTCTCTTAGGAAACTCTGAATCGATTGCAGCTCTTCCAAAAGCATATTAGCTATAGAAGAGGAAAAGTAACTTCCCAATGAAATAAAGGCTTCATTTTGAAATCTCAAACTTCAATCTATGTTCTAAGGGATGCCCTGGGAATTGAGGGACATCACAGGTGAATTCCAAGAATGTATTTAAGGTTTCCCTCTAATGAAGGGAACTGGGCTTGAATTAGATTATGCCATTTTAAAGGTGCGCCATAAATCAGTAAATTGCTGGAGCGCCATCGTCGAAGACACTGAATATCTCCCGTTTCCATCCTTTGAAAAGTAATGCATTCAAACTGTTGATAATCTAAGGATTCTGTGACTGGATATCAGTCAATTACCCTTTCTTGAATTCAGGAAATATATTTCTATAGCTACTTAACATGTAATTAAGTGATGATAATGGAAACTATGAACACAATCATTAACACTTCATTAATTTTAATTGAAGACATTTATTATGTGAATTAAAATACGTTCTTAAAATGATGAAATAAATATTTAATACGTTCATTAAGGATTTTGTTTACCTAAAGTAGTATTTTTTTAAAAATTACTCCTTTAATTAAAACATTTAGGTCTCCAGCAGATTTCTATATATAAAATGATAAATTAACCTATGGATTTACTCCTTTAAGAAAATTAGACAATATTTCAGTAAGCGGTAATGAGTTTTGAAAATTTGAATGTATTCTACTTCAGCCAATCTGTCACATCGACATAATTAAAAGGTAAAAAATGTAATTGAAGATATATTTAAATTGAAGAAAATTGTGAAACTGCTTAGAAAAATTGTTTGATTTTTTGAAAAACTTTGAAAATAAAAAAGTCATACCTAGTGAAATGCTATATCATTAACTGTGTGTTATGTAGTATATCTTTATTAATTATACATAATTTTTATATTCCAGCTTATTAAATTTTCATAGGTCCTTAAACATATAATAATATTTAAGTTTAAAATAAATCATTTATTAGAATTTTGCAAAATATTATTGTTAACTGCAAATTAAATCAAAAATATATTTTAACAAGCATAGTTATTAACTGTCATATTATATAAATTTTTATTTTCTTTTATTTGAAATTAAACATAAATCATTCAAACCATTGATTTAATAATGGATGTAACATTTTCTTTAGTTTAAAAGATTTCATTGTTTTTTAACTTAGATTTTAATATTTCTTTAATTTAAATTCCTTGTTTTTATAAATAATAGCAAACAGATGTTCATTTACAGTGATTATCAGCTATTGGGAATATTTAATGTACTAAAATATTGATCTATATATACTATAAGGGTTATATAAAAAAATTTAATTTCACTTTATCTTATAACTTTATTACAATATTTAATTATAATATTGGTTTCGAGTTGAAAGAAAATATATGTAACAATAAATTTAATGGTGATATATAGAAAAAAATTTAAATATTTTATTTTTAATGGCTAATCACAATCAAATTTGTTGATTTGCATACATATATACTACAAGCCTTCTGACAATTTTGATATCATTAAATATTTTTACTGCTTATACCCTACACATTAAGATACAAATGTACATTTCCCAAATTAAAAAAAATAATAATTTCACATTCATTTTTTTACAAATGTTGCTAGGTAGAATTACAAATTAAACGTATTAATTTTGCTTGAAAAGCTAAAAAAAAAATTAGAAGGATAAAAATAACTATGGAAACACAAATGATAAACACCAGATCACAATATTTTATATTAACGAATATGTCAAAAGTAATTCATCCTAAATTCTAAATATTCTTTATATGAAGAGTTCATGCAACTGAAGAGGTGGAAAAATTTGTATTTAGTCCTCTATGAAGGCCAATTTTATTTTTAAAAAAATGCCAAATAAATAACAAATTGGAAATATAATAGCAATACCCATACATATGAAAAAGCTTATTTTACTTCAGCCCTAACAAACTGCTACCGAATTTCTTATATTAATTTTAAAATATTATTTTGTAGGAAACATTATCCATTATTTTTTCCAGTAGAAAGATGCAGTGATCGATATCTGACAAAATATCGATCAAGAAATTTGAGATTTATGCTTGTTGAAAAGGTAAACACTTTACTCCATATATTTTTTTCTTACTTTTTGTTTGGTCCATTCATGTACGAGTTAAAGAGTGTTAAAAGAAAAATTCAATAAAAGAAAATTCGGCACATTATACCATTTTTCTTTGTTAAAGGTGGTTTATCTATAAAGAGTAACAAGCAATTACGTGCAATTTTGGTATCGTTTATTCAGTTTAGATATTTTTGATGTTAAATATACACTTTACACAAGTGCATCGTTATCAAAATTGTCTATAAAATATCAAACATTTCGAAGCTTGTTAGCAGTCGTAACATCTCCCAGAATCTGAAGATCGACCTTAAAAAGTTTTAAACCATTTATGCTAAGCGAATCCAAAACAAGTTACTTAAAGTTCAAGTAAAAATAATGGATTTCTGTTTCCCATACCTATAAATTAATTTTAAGACTGTAAGAAGAAAATTAACAACTCGATCTCTCTCTAATATTATTTAAATATTTCCATTAATATCTTAGACATGCATATTTATGAAAATAAAGCGGGTAACGGCATGTAAGTGCAGCTGTACCGAAAGCTAATTTAGAATCCCAATATCTTACTTTTATCTAGAATTTATTATCATATTTCTGGTTAACGTTTAACCAATTAATATTTATACAAAAAAATAATTTACATAGTATGTGATATAGTAAATATGAATACTTGTAATAGTTAATAAAGTACGAGCACTTTCTTTTTTGTTATGTTGTATATAAACTGGACTGTGTTTGTGATAAACTCAAAAAAATTTAATACATGTCTTCCTTTCTCTTCAATGATAAAAAAGTCTCTCAACTTAATCAGAGTAGCTGCACTAATATATAAGCCGAGGAAAACCAAAATATGATGAAACAAGTTCCAAATATCAGCTAAATTAGGTATTACAATAAACTTTTTATAATTGTAACAGCTTCTAATATTTTCACAAAAAGTTCTAACAGGCGTCAAATATAGATATAGAATGCAATAAAAATTTTCTCCACATATAAACATTCAAGACAGAATGAAAATAATAAATAATATTTGGGCAGTTCTGCCCTATTTGAAACGTTATTTTAAGAAAAGATAATATCACCAAAACCTTCGTTTCAAACGTGAATTTTATGTACCGTTATTACTGGGGGAGAGTTTTTGTACTTCCATTTTCTGCATGCACTTTCGGTAGGATGATTTTTCAGATTTCTTTCTTTGCGAACATAAATAAATCCATAATTTATAAAAACAAATGCTGTAGATATCTCAATTTTTAAGATAAAATAAATTTTGTGCGTCGATGTTTGTTAATTTTTCAGAATTTTGTCATTTCTTACGAATATTAAAAGATTTCGAAGATAGGAGCTGCTGTTTACAAGTGGTTGCAATTCATGAGTATTTCATTGGAAGAGAGAATGATAGGTAACTGTTAAAGTTCGGATGAAATCATACAGGATAATCCGAGAAAAATGAGTTAGTTTGAGGAATTACGAATAACTTCTTATTGATTATCGTTATTCGGTATAATATATACCTTATAGCTAGACGTTCTCATTAATCGCGTTAATTATTCTCTGAAATAAAAAATCATTAATATTCAAAAATATCTTTTTATTCGAATAACGCTATAATTTTTTAGATTGAACTATATAATGCTGTCAGTATTATAATCTCAAAGAAATTCTTGTTTTAAAATCTTAATTTTACTGACAATTTTAAGAAAAATTGGGTGTTGTTGGATTAATACAATGAAATAAAAAATATTAAAAAAACAAAACAAAAAAGCATATTATTTCTCGAATACAGTTTTTCAATTTGGTCAACTTTAAAATAAGGATTCAGAAGTTAAAATTTAGATACTTTGCTTTCTTAATCTACTATAGCTAATTTCCTTTTCCAATTATTTTATTTAAAAAAAAATTATAATAATTCTTTTTTTAAGGGGAATCGCTACAAATATTCATTGAGATTAAGCAGTCAGCTTACATAACCTTTGAAAAAAACCATTATATATAAATCATATACGTAATCTCTTTAAAAATTATAAATCTCAATGCTATTTTATTTTGGTATCACAATTCTTTTGCACCCAAAAGAAATACATGTTGGTTATTAATTATCTATTATATTCTATTGTTTGTAATATTATTTGGTGAACACACACAATGTGAGCTATAGCTGTGAAATAAAGCTTGATGATAGTTTCGAACATTTTGAATAGTTTATCAATTAAAAAGAACTTTCATCAAAAAAAAAATCGAATAAATATTTTTACTATTAAATATGGAAAGTATATTTAGCATTCAAATCATATGCATGATACTTTTTTAAAAACTCTTAAAAGTAAGTTTTTATTTTTACGTATTTACCTCACACCGAAATTGCACACTTGGTTACTAAGAATAATCAGAAATGTAAATCCTTTTGCATATCTGGAAATTTGTCTCATGATTTTGAGCTATAATCAACCATCTAAACTTATTCGCCTCTTTAAATTTCACTCTACGTAAAAAGATGAGCATTTGACTATAATAAGCCAAATTTTATAAGCCCAATCAACATGTTGATCATCAAAATCAAGGTGTTAAAATTAGTTTTTTTGAAATTATGAGAGTAATGAGTTTTATACGTCCTACTACCGTGAATATAAAAGGAACATCATCATATGAAGTAATTTCTGATGGACAATTTTTAACTGAAATATAAAAGTTAAATTTCTTTGACTTTTTTATTTATCTTAAATTAATTGTTAAAATAAATTTAGACACTAATCCACTTTTCACGTGATTTAATTCAAGTGGATAAGATACAAAATATTTTTAAGTTCCAGGTAATACTACAAAAATTTAATTAATTATCTTATTTTAAAACGTATAGCTTGATTCCCCCCCCCAAAAAAAAAGAAAGAAACATTGAGTCAGATAACTTTTTTTTATAAAATTCCAATGAAATTAAATTTTTTTTAAGAAATTAATGAAAATTCGGTTGACGGAATTCTTCGCAGGAAATCGGAGATTGTAACTGCAAATCACTCTAATGGAGAACATTAGACTTTAATGAGGTTGAATTAAGCCAGATTCAGAATTCAAAATGCTATGAACACCGGGAATTCGAAATACATTCCTTCATTTCCATCTTACAGGCTGAGAGGAAAGTAATATATTCAAAGTGCAATTTCTGTGACATTCTCTTCCCATCTGATTGGTTGGTAGTTACCTATGGCGGTCTCTATATAGATTGCTGGCGTTTGCGCATGAGCGGCTTTAATTATAAGACGTTATCAGAATTTTCAATTGGAACACATATAAGGAAAGCTGATTATTACTTAATTAAACTATTCACATATTAAAATTTCCTTATGTGTATTTGAATTAAGTTAATATTTAAACGCTAAATCAGTGATGGAGAAATTCCTGTTTAGCTCAATTAATTTCTGGTTCTTTGTCAATTATATTGTAAGATTAATTTTTCGTAAAAAACTTGTGGCCAGCTTTATTAAAAAGAATTTGAAAGTAAATTCTGTGATACAAATAGAAAGAAAGATTTAAAAAAGGGAAAATGAAGTAAAAAATAATAAATATGTTTATGATTTGCAAGGAAAATGCATTTAATGGTACCATACAACGGTAAAGAATAGAGTATTTGGATATTTTGATATACTTTAAATTTGTATTACGATATACTTTATTATTTTAATTATTATTTTTACCACCATACAAAATGTTATGAATTTAAGTATTAGTTAAGTTTTCTGATGATTTATAATGAAACAGGCTTTCAAAATGTATAACATTTTCATAAAACCTTGAATTTATACAACGCCTTAGGGTTTCTTTTCTATTTTAAAAACTTTGATACATTAAATAGAAAATCTGAAATTCTAAGAAAATTCATTCACGCAGAATAAAATTCGTGATTTTTCTTTGAATTCTTTATTCTATTCGGCGCTTCTCATACATGAGCTTGCAATCACTCGGTTTTTACAGAAAATGCACCGAGTAAGACAAAGAATCGGCAGACAATGGCATTAAAAAGTTCTTAGAGCAAACAAAGTTGAAGAAGCTTTTTCAACCTTTATCAATAAATTTCTTTAACAAACAAAGCTAAAAAGTATCAAGCTTATAAAAACTTAAGCAAACAAATCGATGTACGGGTGAAATATTAGCTGAAGTTGGTAAAAAGTTTTTAACAGTTGGTGGCACTTAAATATATAATTTAAATTTTTTTTGACAATAGTTTGTTTTCCAATACATATTTAATGTAACCTTTGCCCATTGAATCTTAGTGCAAAAAGAAAAAAAAATTAATTATTTCTTAATGAGTACACACATTAATATGATTGCTCTAAAATAAAATGTCACTTAGACAAGTAAAAAGCTAATTATTGCTGGAAAGAACATGAATATGCCATCTTCTTCAAATATTCTCCCAAATATCGCCTTCAATTCGGGAAGAGTAGCGTTTGTAGGGTGAGGTGCACGCCAATCCTTTCACGAATGTGTGTTCCCGATATCACCCAAATGAAGGGCATTAGAGTTTAATTAGATTGTGTCACTCAAGTCACATTCTGGATCTCCACAGAGGCTGAGTGCCATTGGTTGAGAACACGAAACACTTTCTATCGAATGCTGAATAATATATTTTGAGAGTAAGTTCCTTACCATCTCCATCCCGATTGGCTCTTGGCTACCTGTTGCAATCACTGCACTAATTCTTGAATTTCAATTTATAAAATTATCGTGCTGACATGTCATCTAGATTACTTAATGAGTGCACTCATTGCAAAGGCTCGGTGCATACTGGCAGTAACTTATTTATAAAACCATAATTGGGAAAGAATAATTAATATATTATTGAGATTAGTTTTGAATTTTTTTATAAATGCAAACACTATGTGTATGATAAAAAACAAAATAAATTATTTGTTCAATAATTAAAAGAAATAAATTAAAAGCAGACATGTTTATCAAAATTATCAACTACAAAACACTGATATTTTATCGGATAACTTTCTTTCATCTCCAAAAAAACAGTTTATATTTTTCTGTGGATTAAAATCCATTCAATGGATAAAAAATAATCAAGATTGATACGTCTCTATAAATTGAGAAAAAAATAACGGTGAATTTTTCTTATTTTTTTTAAATTATTTATCTTAACAAAAATTATTTTATACTTGCCTTTACGATTTTTAATAGAGTTTTTTCTTAAGATTGTTATGGAAAAAATCTATTTGGAGAGTATGCATAAATTTAAAATTATTAATATTTAACTAATAGGGTTTATCTATTAAAACAAACATAAAAAAAATTGTGATTTTAGTGATTGTCATAAAAACGGTATTCAGTATTGATCTAGTTATTTCTTCTTTTATAAATTATTACTCTCCATATGAATTAGCTTTTTTAATGCACTGGTTTCTTGATTGAGCAGATACCAATAAAATATCGAACAACAAACACACATAGTAACATAATTTTCAAAAATGGAGTAATAAATAGTTCAACACGGCACAAATTCGATTAAAAATGAATAGAGTAGCATTTCTTTAGACACTGCTTTCGCAATGTTAGAAACAAATTAGGATAAAGAAAAGGACTTCATTTAGGCTGTTTACCAAAATAGATTATAATAATGAATTCCATTAAGTTACCTATTATTAGAAATCATTTAAAGGTTAACTGGGTACAAAAAAATATGTAAAAATATAAAATGGAAATATTTCAATCTATAATTGAAATATTGATAGTAAATATTAAAATTTTATAATTAATTTTATAAAAATTAATTCATTACATTTTTAATTAATTAGTTAGTTGACTGCCTACAAAAGTGTTTTAAAAAATTTTGAGTTAAACCATCGAAGTAATTTTTTTTTAAATATTTTGAATTAAATGCTGAGTAAATCGGGTTAAAATATTATTGGACAAAAAAGTATTTAAATTAAGAAGCTTTTTTTATTTTATTTTGAAGATACAAAGTTATAAATTAATTTTTTGAAATTAATTCTCTTAGATTAACATTTTGAAAATCTAAAAAAATACATTCAAGTATTTGAGTACAAATTTTAAATACCTTACAAGATTCAAGAAATTTCATGAATAAATCTAGTAAAAACAATCATCCATTGGAGATTTTATTACAAAAATATATCTCCACTCTTCCTTAAATTATAAATACTTTTGTAAGTATTAAAACTGAATTTAAAGGTGAAATATTATAGAAAATTTTTTTATATTTTAAAACTGATATTGTACGATAAATATTCTATTGTTTCTTTATCTCCAAATGCGTTTGAGTTTAACAGGCTGCCGAAAGATTAGGCCTCTGTTTTCGGTTTAGTGGACTTGATTCTCTTTTTGGATTTGATTGTTTGTAGTATTTCGTAATCTACTTTAAACTATACGTAGCGGTCTAATATCGCTTAACAAGTTAAGATAGAAAAACAAACAAAATAAACCAAATGTGTTTATAAAACTATGTTGATTTTGTTTTTTTTTTCTGTTCTTTGTTATGTATTTTATTTTAAATTTATTTTAGAAGTATTTTAAATTACCATTGAAATACAAAAAACTCTCGTTATCTCAAGCACTATAAAATCAATGAGCTATTTTCTTTCTACAGTCTATCGACTAAATTCCTTAATTTTAATTTTATTTCATTTGATACAAACATCTCTAAGATTCACGCAACTTTTCCAAAAGCAGTCATTTAAGTATGGTAAAAAAATATCCTACTAAAAATTGAAGTATTTACAAAATTGTTGAATACTAAAAATCAGAAAAGAATCAGTTTGTTTTCTTTAAAATATTTCAATTATTAAAAATTTGTAAGTAAATAAAAAATCAAAATAAAACGTATAATTAAAAAAATGAATATATGTAAAAATATTGAATGCATAACATTTTTTAACAACAAATAAATTCATTTGTTAAAAGAAAATAATATTTGTTGGACTTAAAATTGTTTGTTCTCAGAATATATTTTTAAATGAGAAAAACGAATAAATATCCATTAGTCTAACTGAAATTTGAGGTTTCATAAAAATAAAAAAATATTTTTACAAGTATACACTACTTCACTTTTTACAAGTATATACTACTTCACTTCACTAGCAATCTATTGTAGCACATTATTTTCTTCTTTTCAAAACATAAAAACAAGGGGTATTTAATTTTATTGCTATTAAAGTAGCCTTTTACCGTTTAATACATTTTAAAAATATCTTTTTTAAAATTTTTCATTATAAACTTATTTTATTTTAATATAATTTTAGTATTTTGGATTAAATGTGAAGTTGAGTGTTAGTTGCTTTCACCTAAGCGTTGTCAATTCAATAATCTATTTTGATATAAACTGTATATACTTGAAAGAGTAATAACAGATTTGCTTTAATCACTTAAGCTGTATATCTACACCAATATGACAGCCTTTTTGTGTATAAGTAGTTATGTGTCTTATAACCTCTCTATCCACTTGCAAAATTAACTTTGAAATAAACACGCATGAAACACCGTTTTCAGTGATCGGTTAAAATAAGAAATACAGCGTTAAAACAAGGAATTTCCAACTCGCCATTCTTATGTGATTCTAAGTTATCTGATGTACCTCATCTGTGCTTAAAGTCATTAGTCTCTAACAGAGACACCTTGTGAATCGTTCTTTATTTGCCAAGTAGTAAATGGTTGACTTCAAATGTTTTCTTTTACTTGGAACAGCTAAATCCATTGCTTTGAAATGTCGCTCTCAACTATTCTAACAACATCTGATACACATCTTTGCATGCTTTCTTGAATTAAACATTTTGATTATATATCAAGTCATTAATTGCTGTAAATTATGATATCGTATCATTTTCAAGACATCTTTTCTCAAATTAAAACCTGAATAAATGAATTTCATAACTAATATCATAAAATTATGATTCCAAATCTTATATCTTATATTTCAGGTTTTTGACATCATGAAAGTTAATTTTTGTATGTAACATCTTTTTCAACTTTTTGCTATGATTTAAATTATGGACGTATTTTTTTCTATTAGGTAATGGTATAAATATTTAATTGAATCAAAATCATGCGCTCTTTTAATTTTTATATAAAATTCAAGTGAAAAGTATTGACATTTTATTTTTTATCGTCTACATTGATTAAGAACTTAGCTAAGGCATTTGGTTTTAAAAATGCTTACCTTTAATTTTCCCAAATCTATCCGTACTTAAATCACCTACTTAAATCACACATACATTAATTATTATTCAAGACAAGTCATTATGTTTGCTCAAGGATCGAACACATAAAATCAATTGCATGAAGACTAGATAACTAGCAATTAGAGATAATTAGATTAACGCAAATCACTAAAGCAAATTAAGGAAGATTAAACATTCTACTGAATTAACATTAAGAAAGTCTGTGCCTGGCTCAATAAAATTGTTTGGTATAGATTATATATTTCTTTCATCATATTTTACTTAATCTTATATAAAGTTTTATATAAGGGATGAGAAAGAGACTATTTGAAACAAAATTAAATTCCATCGCTTGTAGTTACGAACAAGATATTATTTATAGTTCTTAAATAATAATTGATTTTATTGCATTCTAATCTTAACGAGTTAAAATTCTATTAGATATTTTCACTTTATTCCTTTCTTATTTTATATATTAAATCACAAAATATTCTTGTAAATACAAAAATTCTAAAATTGTTATATGTATCATTCAACCATGCTAGCTTAAGATTTTTCTGAAGAATGCTAACTTAATTCAAAAATTTGCATTTTAAAAACAAATTTTTGATTGCGATCTTCAACAATAATTTCAAGCTGTAAATAACTTTTTTTAGTTAAATTGCATTTATCTAATATGAATAGATAAACACAATTTAACTAAAAAATCTCATAATAATCAAAATGAAAAGCAAATGATAAATTCTCTACTTATTTATTATATAATGGATTTACAGAAGTACTGCAAAAATGTTGAAAAACCAGTTCTTAAATCCTTAAAAAAGTTTAATGAATTACCTTTTTATTTAAGCAGAATACATATATAAGGAACGTTATCACTCTGGAATTCATCTTTTCTATGAAACAGAACAGTGAATGTTTTAGAGTAAATCAACCAATTTCCTATGATAAGAAATACAAAATGATATGACAATGCTGATCGGAATATCGTTCATGATGTGAAGAAAGTCAGCTTAGAAATGGAAGAAAGCTAGTGTGAGCAGAAGTGACCGAAGAGTAATGTGATACCTATTGTGGTTCATTTATTTTGTCAACGAATTTAATTCGAATATCTATAAAACTTAGAATATCAATAAAAAAAAACAACCATTTCGTCAGGCATTGATACTTATAGTTATGTACACGAAAATCTAATACCGTAATTCCAAATCAATCAAGAGCCTTCTAAATGGTTTCCATTAAAAAATTTGGTTTTAACGTGAAACGTTGACATAAAGATTGAAAAGTTCTTGGTATTCACAATGGTGGTTAATGTGAATTCCTCCCTCTATTAGCTAGTCTACTATATCATATTACAGCTTCTGTCATATGATATAGTAGACTGGAATTAGTAGACCTAGAACTCTACTAGTAGACTAGAACTAGTAGACTCAGAACTTTTGAATTTTGTATGACACAAGCCCTCTGATTAGTGGAGGGTTGTATATTTTATGAAAGAGACCAGGTTTAGCTTTGGAATAATAGTAAGCATTTTTTAAATTTGGTTAAAGCTTAGAACTTATCATCATCTGTAAAACTTCCTTAGAAAATTTTTCTGGTAGATGAAATGCCTGTACTTGATGTGGTATCTCTTTGAATGGTATACATAATTAGATAACTTTCCATTAGGAACAATATTTGTCTATATATTAACATGTAATCTTTAATTATGCATATGTTATATTCTTTGCTTTATATCCTTGTATGTGATTTAAAATAAACATGTAATCTTTAATTATGCCTATGTTATATTCTTTGCTTTATATCCTTGTATGTGATTTAAAATAAACATGTAATCTTTAATTATGCTTATGTTATATTCTTTGCTTTATATCCTTGTATGTTATTTAAAAAAAAATGTAATATTTAATTATGCATATGTTATATTATTTGCTTTATATCCTTGTATGTTATTTAAAATAAACATTGTTTAGCTAACG
>JAPDSC010110700.1:47138-59251 GCA_026290005.1 Latrodectus geometricus | reverse complement strand
ACATCATCAAGTAAAACATATCGATGACCAATAGCCATACCCAACTGAAACGATCTTCGCGTATCATCAGATAAATTTATGTTTATGCTCCCATTGACATTACCAAAGTACGTGAAGAAGGCAGTATAATTCCTAGTTTCTTCTATAATGGATATCTGCAAAAAGCCTTTAATTAAATTAAACACTGATAAAAAAAATTCACCACTACCAATCTCAGTTTTCCTTCATAGCAATTTTCATTGTCTATGAATCTGGAATAATAAAGTTCAATGATCATTCATACCTTTCGTTCCTTATTTGTAACGAGAACAACTGTATTCGTGGCGTGCTCTGCTCAATACTTTTATTGAATTCTATTAAGTTGAAATCATGCAGTTCTTTAATCTATCGATAAACTTTGTAGGTCTGTTTTATTATGATACGATCTATATTTCTTCAGGGTAATTTAATGAATGTCTATGAACACAAGTATGGCCTATTTTGCTGCTTAACTCATTTGTATATTCTTTCAGAATCACTTGCATTTGTCTTCTTTATTAATCTTTAAATTGTTTCTGCACTGGAAATTTTTTCTATTTTAATGTCAACAATTGTTTAGTTAACTAAGTCATTTTGTGAATATAAATCTTTAAAGTTTTCAACTTCCTCGAATATTAAACGAACATTGTTAATTCTGGCTACATATGGTCGAAGTTGTTTAAATGCAATTCTCAGATACAAGCAACTTCTGATTCAAAATTAGTTGAATTTACATGAGTCAGTTTGATGATTGTAGAGGATCTAATCATGTATTCAATAGTAGTGATCATGATGGTAAAAGCAGCATTAATTATCTCCTATTTTCTCAAATTAAACAGTGTAAAAAAACAAAAAATATATTTTTGTTTTGGTATCTTTCTGAATTTTCTGCATTAATTTCATGAACCTGTCTCAGGTTTTATATCAAATCTTTACAGTAATTTTCAGCAAAACAAGATGCAGTTGAGGGGTTTTCTGCTGCCCACATTTAGAAAGAAAAATAGTTCAGGTAAGAGTATGGACTTTTATATAAGCGAATAACTGATAAGGAAGATTAAGCCTCAATTTGACCCATTTTTCTGGATATTTTTATTTATAAAATATTTTTGAGATTTTCATTCCCCCATTCTACAGTGATGACCTTGTAGAAAGTCTTGATGTTCTAAAATATTTCATTTAACTTAGCCTCAGAATTGATTACTTAATCAGATATGTCAACGTTGTGTATCCAGTTTGAAAAAAAATTGTTTCATAAGAACTTTGTAAGTACTTTTTGTAATGATATCTGTAGTTGAAACGACTTATAAGCATTGAACGCGTAAATCAATCGTTCAAATAATATATCAGTGTTTTGACGAGATGGTGGTTTTAACAAAGCTACTTTTAGTCTATTCTCCTCACGTTAAAAGAGAAATTTATTCTTATTTTACTTATTTATTAATTTCTAAAGAAATTTTGTTATATATATGATACCTTTTTGGAGATGAAACGTTTTACAATTTTGTTAAAATAAATTGTAAATATCGCCGATCAGAAAGAAATAATATTTGATTCTTTATCTTGTTTTCCATTTCCGGCAAAACATAACGTGATATCATTGATTCTTTTTTCAGTTAGAAGAATGTGCTTGATAATCTCTCCACATATATTTTCTGCGTGGATCAAGAAATAGCTATTTAATTCCTATGAAGAGATTCTACTTAGCTATTACTCAAACAGAAGATAAAGTTTCACCAATTACTTCTTAAATCTCATGAAATCTTGTCTTCTCCTTACAGTCTTCTCCTATATATCTTCTCCTTACAGTTGAGTATTATCG
Source organism: Latrodectus geometricus (assembly GCA_026290005.1). NCBI lineage: Eukaryota > Metazoa > Arthropoda > Arachnida > Araneae > Theridiidae > Latrodectus > Latrodectus geometricus. The sequence goes on along the minus strand of JAPDSC010110700.1, from coordinate 57,414 downwards.
TGTGATACAGTTAAAATATCTTTTATACCCTCACTATCTTAAATACTATTTTCATTTGCGATTCTTCCACATTTCCAATTTTTTTTCTTCGGTCATGTTCTTATATAATTCATCATCTGAGATTATAAATTTGATTATGATGAGATTATTTTTGTAGAGTCGTGTAAACTACCGAAATGATTTTTTGACAAGTTTATTTCAACAAATTCATTTTAAACAAAACTGTTTCATGTAATTCTTCCTCTAGTTTAATGATAAAAATTATTTAGGATGTGCTATTACTTTTTTCTGAAAGTTAATTATATTTCAAATTTTTCTTCATCTCTTAAGAATATATGTAATCCAAAAAATCACCACGTACTATTGATATTTATACAATTTTTAGAGTTTCCCTTTATGTCTAACGCTCATTATTGTAAAGTTTTTTAACTAAGGCATTAGGATAGCTTTTTAGTAATTAAAACAGTTTACTCAGAATAATTGTTTGACATTTTAATAGGAAAAATGTTACTCTAAGCTATCTGATTGCATTCCCCTTCAGAATATTTTTATTAGAACAAAAATAGGATGTAAAACATTTAAAACCTCTAAAATGACAAACTAATTTGTAAGTTTATCTTTGTAAATTTCATCTTTCAGATTTTGGCTATTGAAATGCTTTGCAATTGACCAAATTCTAGAAAGCTTATCTGCATGATAAATTGAGGTTGACATTTTTTTTTGGAGTATCTACAACTTACTTTCGATCAGCTTGAACACTTTTACACGTGCTCAGATTTTCACTTAATTGTGTAAGCGATTTCGTTCTTGCTAAAAAAATATTCTTTGGCCTTGCCTAGTACTCTCTTTGAAACTTTACTTCTTATATTAAACCCATTAAAATTTGAAAACCATTTTAATTTAATCTTTCTATTCTTCTTTGAAAGTAATTCAAAATCTCAAAAGTAAAGTCTTTCCATAAATCATCAAGATTCTTTGATGCATTTTAAACTTTTTAAGACAACTTTTCGGATTCCCTTTGAATTTCTTTAATAAAATTCTATGCATAATCTTTAATTTTTATTTAAAATTTTTTTGTGATAAGGTGAACAATATCGGATTGAATTAAACTTTAAAAGATTTTATAGCTTGCTCTTAATATTTATTCTTAATCTTTTAGCTTGTCTTTCAAAAAACGAACTGTAATATATATGTATATGGATAATAAACAATGCCATTTGTTTTTTCAAATAAATTTGGTATCAGTTTCATTTACTTGTAGCATTTAGCAAAATTCTTTTCTTGATAATGAGAAGAAAATTTCTAATTTTTATACTTTAATTCCTAACTTTTCAAGCTCAAATTATATTTTCATCTCACTTGTCCCTAATTCCATGCATTCTCTTTCTTTCCTATCACTAACTATAATTTCGAGGAAAGTTTTTTACTAACTCTTTATCACAAATCTTGTTATTAATGATGAAATTTTTAAACTCAAATATTTTTGAAGTCGGACTTGAACATTCACCAAGTTCTTCTTCAGGACTGCAAAAATAAAGACCTCATAACAAATACCATGTTTACTTAAATTAGCAATTCCAGATTTGAAATGCTATATAAAACCAAGACAGCTGAAATTTTATTCATTTAATATATTTAAATGCAATAATTTAAAATGATGATGATGAAAATATATATTCAAATTATTAAAAATTACCACAAGTTCACTTCTGATTTATTTTTACGAATGAAAACTAAAATTGGAAGCAATTAAGTATGAAAAATATAATCAAAAGTATACTGTGTTCAGTTTTGACTTTGTTATCAAAATTAAAACTATATAAATTGTTAAATTATTTCTATATAGACTCTTAAAATATCTTAGGTCAATAAAAACAAATTAAATAAACTTATTTTATTTAAATTATTTTAAAATCAATTTCGCAGAATAAGTCTGATATGAAAATAAATTATAATATGCGTTTTTATAACATATAATTAAAAGTAAATTATCATAGATATAAAGATATTATACAACAATCTAATTTAAAGAAATGAGAGCAATACAATTCTTGCTTAAAGTAATTACAGCAGCAACAACAAAACACTATATTTCAAACAAAACTTTAATTTCATCTCCAACAAAAATATTCTAAATATTGTTCAGTATCTCATTATTAATAGATAATAAATTCAAAATTACTAACATCGACTGTGAGTTTACAGTTTTAAGTTCAAATTAAATTTTTTCAATGAGATTTTATTTGTAAGAACTAAAATTTTTAAGCATGTCTTATACAGCAAATTACTTTAATTTAGGAACTTCATCAAATGAATTCTGATTCAAAACAGATTAATTGTGTAATACTTAAATAAACATTATTTCCCACATTGTTAATTGCAGTATTGAACAATTTTTATAGTTCCTTTGATTTTCTAATTTTAGCCAAACTGTTTTAATACCTTCAATATCAAAAGTGTTCAACATAAATATTGCTTTTCGTTTTTGGCTTATGCAAAGTAAAGTAGTATATACAATTATAGAAACAAAATAAGCATAAATCTTTTTATAAACTGACTGTAGAAAGTATCTTTGAATTGCTATCAAATATATACATTTTAAAAAATTATTAAATATTCCATATATTTATGAAAGTTTAATGAGAAAAGTATAAACATTATAAATCTCCATTCAATAAATATTGTAAAGTTATATAAAGAATCAATATTGTAAAATTATAATAAGTCAAAACTATTTTGATATGGAATAATGAATGGTCAAATTCATTAATAAAATGTCATTAAGATAAAAGGAAATTAAAATACTAAAAATCTTAGCTAAATATCACGTTTGACATTTTTTTTCATATGTATGAAAAATATAAATCAATTAGTATGCTTGACAGGATTAAAGAAACTTAATCAGTCATTGTTTCTTTTTTTACGAAAATTCGGTAATAGTTATTTGTATACGCTCCTTATAGGAAATAATTTCTATCAAAAGTATTAAGATATTTATGTTATTACGTCACAAAAGATGCATCATATTGAGATTCAAATAATGCTTAAGAAAAGATAGTACCTTTCTTGAAACTGGCGTCTTTAATTTTTACGATTAACAGATAAAGCTATATCTCTCTTTAGAAACGCAAACATTTAATTTATTATTCATTTTAAAACTGATATCGTTATGAAAAATATAATCTTAAAAGTTGGTTTAAGTTTATATTAGTCTATATAAGTAGCCTAATCGCAATCGATAGCTATTCATGGTGAATCTGGCGAGTCCAGTAATGTAATAATTATTTATTATATGACTTAAGAAGTTAAATGGAGTACTGTAACTATGGAGAGATGTAGACGTGAGCTGCAAACTGTATTTTAAGGTTAATGAGTTTGGAATAGTCGCCTATCATAAAGACTCATCATTTTAAACCACAGTCAGGTGACGAGACACATACACAGCAATCTCTATTCTCAAATTCTATTGTTTTTCTGCTCTTTTTCATGGGAGTAGCAAAAATTGAAAAGGAAGACAGAGTTGGGTGTAATTTTGGTTTTCACACCAATGAGGATTTTTTTATCTTCTTTCATTTGGTTAGTAAAAAATTTGAATTTTTATAGATTCTATTTCATAAGCAGCAAATGTAAAAGTTTAATCCTAAAAAGATTAAGGAACATTTTTATTCTAAATAATTTTAAAAATATTACGAGATTGTACATTTATTGAATTTCTTTTTCTATTAAAAATTCTTCTCTGATATGAAATCATGCAATCAAAATAATATACTTATGTATTTATTTTTTTTGATTCTTATGAATAAATTTTTGGATTTCTACACAGATGATTCTTGAAAAACTATGAAGAAGAATCGAGTCATTTTTTTCTTTAAATAGGATGGTTTTAGTAAAGCAATGTAAGTACTTATATTTACACACAATTAATAAACTATTCCTTAATATTTCAAACTTTAGTCGAAACTAAATAACAAGGTTATAAAATGGAATATTCTAAACTGAAACATACCTTCATATATTTTATAGCAATAACGAATCAATTTATAATATGGGGATTAAAACAAGATAACTAATAACGCCAAGAATTTCAAATGATTCTATTATTAGCACACACAATGCTATTAAGAAAAATTCGCTTTCTTCCAAAATATCAAATTTTTAATTTTTCATATAGTTTAGATTCTGTTTCAAATTATAATCAAAATGAAGGAATGATGTCATATCATCTTCCCAAGTTCTGAGTCATCTTAATGAAGGGCATTAAGTTTTAATTAGATTGAGGTACTCAAGACATATTCGGAATCTGGAATGTCATTGATCGAGAACAAGGCACACATTCCTTCATTTCCATCTTACAGTAAATAGAGAGTAATATATTCAGAGTACAAGTTCTCTTCAACGGTTCCTCCCCGGACAGTTGAATAGTAACAGACTTGTTGCAGTCTCTAGTCAGATTCCTCGAAAGTCCAGAAATTTGTGCAGTGACCGTGAATAATATAAAATTAACATGATAAAGGCTTCAAAATCAGTCAATGAATAGATATAAATAGATGAATCACCAGTTAAAGTATTTCATTGATTAAATTTGCTGTTATTCTTAATAAACAAAAAAACTAAGTAAATTAGTATTCACCTAGTTTTAAAATTATTTTTGGCAATTTCTTGCATTGTTTTAGATATTTTCTTTTCTTTTTTTTTTAATAAACTCCGACTCTAATTACAATTTTAAAAAAAATAGGTGGTTTTCTAAATAACAGTGTATTTTCAAAACAAGTAGTAAATGTTTGCTATCGAATAAAGAAATAAGAATACATCAGCCTAAAAAGTGACCAATAAGTATTAAGAGTAACTGTTGTAAAAATAAATTAAAATTTTCGATGTACCAAAAAAGAAAACAACATCAATATTCAGGTATTAAATTGAGTTTCTTTAGTATATATTATATACAACGATATTTATAAAAAAAATCAAGTTCATTTGCTTAGATGGATTGTCATTTAACCTGTAATAAATTACCTTTGATGTATCGGCAAATGTTTTCAACATATAATTTCAAGATTATAAACCATTAATTTAAAATTAGTAAAATTTGAAGTATGTCTTATCTTTGTTGTATTTTAAATGTTCCTAAGTGTCCGACAGTTTTCAGATTTTTTTTCTTTCGATAAATTTTATATTTTTGTCTTTAAATATGTTGATAAAATTTCCACAGTAATGTTTTGTAAACAAGTCATATTACAATATTGAAAATTTGTTGATTCCTTTTGAATGAAGACATATAATTTCTTTCTTTATTTATTTGTCACAAATTGCTTATAATTAATAGTTATTTCATGATTTCTTTATTAAAAACAGAGTATTATTAGAGAGAGTATATAAATAAACCCAAATTATAATTTTCTCCAGAAAATTTACTGACCATACTGTGAAATTTACGTAAGTCTCTCTCTTTTTTTTAAATCAATTTTAACCAGTAAAGACATTAGGAATATTATTTTAAGGCATTTTGTGATTAATCTCTACTTGTAATATGTACATAAGACATTCATCATTAAAATTACTTTTTTCGACTGTCTTTTGAATAACCTCATTTAAGATTTAAAATTTGCTCATTCAGATTTTTCTTCTTTGTACAATGGAGAAACAAATATAATTCTTGTTTCAATGTCCATCCTTTTTTTGCTGTCATTAGATTCCCGTCTTTGATTTCTAAAACAAGGATTATTAATCAAGTAAGGTTTCTCAGCATATGGTGTCCAATATTCATTCAGACGATTTCGTGTAATATCACTCACTTACCAGTTCACATTACTTTGATGTTCCGAAGAATAAGCGACTTGAAAATCTTAAAAGTCTAATATGACTTATACTGAAATTTCCGTAAAATCTGTTAATTTGTTAAAAATTAAATAATTTTTAATTGTTAATAATTAAAATTGTTAATAATTTGTGTCCCCCACTGTGAAAATATAACGGTAAGTAAAGAATTAATACTAATAAATAACATTAATATATATATATATATATATATATATATATATATATATATAAAAGATTAAGATTTGTTTTTATTTATTTGGACAAAGTTATAGAAAATGAAATGTTTCAATTATAACTTCTCATGAATATTAACCAAAATTCGATGACATACTTATAATAATATTTTATCAGATATTATATGAGTAATAATGAAACAAAATTTGAAAATTTGAAAAAAAACGTGATTGATATGATGCAAATGCATTCTAAAGAAAAAGTTAATTTTTTGCTGAAGAATATAGACATTGAAAATTATAAATATTCAAATACATTTCCGTAATCTAAACTGTACTTTTAAGCAATTTATTGCATAAAAAATTTCCAATATACAGAATTGTATACTTGAAATTTATTAGAAAAAAAAATACTGTTTCTAATGAAAAAATGTCTTTTTATTTTTTTGTCAAATCGGAATTTACAACACAGCAGTAGTTGCTTTCCTTATAAAATGCCCGGGTTATAAATTTTTTTAAATTATTTTTTTTAAAATACATCTTTCTTCTGATAAAATGACGTCATTAGGCTGTTAAAGTTATCTACTTAAAATACTTTAACGCATTTAAAAACATAAAATTAAAATGTTTCAGCAACAAAATGCTCCAATGAGCATGAAAGCAACCCACATTTTACAAGACTATTCAACATTTCTTACATAATTTGTAATTTTATAGTTAAATAAATATTTTTCACTATTAATATTTTTAAAATTAATTTAAATTTTCCTTAAGTTGAATTGAAGAACATATAATATTTTTCTATGTCTGCACTGATAAATATAAAAACAATCAATATAACTCAAAACATGTCGATCGATCAAAAGATGATGAATCATATGCAGCCAGAAGGAATTAGCATGCCAGTCTTCAATAGATGCATGCAGATTCACGCAAGTGTCATGAATGGGAGAAAAAAGGAGTGGACGTGTCATGAAATGGAGTTGCGCATTCTTCACATGTGAAGGATTAGGAGCTGCAGTACAAACAAACAATCGATTAAAATAATGAAACCTTTAAATGATATAAGAAATTCCTCAAACATTTATATACTTTAAATTTCATGGACGTGACTATTTGATTTAATTATATTGATGTATTTTTAAATTCAACGTATTTAAATTTCATATTGTTTTTTCCCAATGAAGAAGAGTAATTTATTTTTGATATGTATGGAAAGCTTTCTCTTAAAATATTTCTAAATAAATAAATGCATAAAAAGTTTTGAAAATGATGATACAGTCTTTCTTTTTAAAATATAGTCTTTCCCAACCATTATGCTTTTTTTTCATTCAAAATAAAAGAATCCTTAAAAAATTTTTCAATTTCAAAATTTATTTCTATTACCTCAAAATAACTTGCACCAATCAAATCATTCGCACACGCGCATTAGGTTATTTATGACTATTTGAATCTAAACATTATAAACATTTATAAAGCAATTTTTGCAATAAAATAAATAAGGATCCAAAAAGTAAATGATTCTAAAACAATTTTTCTCTTTACGCTTTATTTCTTAAAATATTTTTAACTGCTTATGAAACAAACACAAGTGGTAAACAGAAAATTAGATACAGTTTCTGTAATATGGATTGTAATATGACAATTTGAATTTTTTAACCCTCAAGTACCGTAATTTCCAGAAGAAACGCAGCTGTACTTATGCTTTCAAAAGTTAAAGTGTTTACAGTGTGTGTGGAGCGTTTCTTTTCATATGGCAATTATATATATATAAGAGCACTTAAAAAGATATGAATATTCTACAATAATTAGCGAAACGGGCATGAAGCGCTTGGAAATCGGTAAAAATAGCCATTACCAAGATAAAGAGATACCGAAATTATATCCCAAATAAATCAATTGTACGGCAAAAAGAATGTATGTGATAAATTGAGAGACTTCAACTTTTTTTTTCTATCTTACAACAAGATTTGGCTAGCATTTTTTTTTACTTTTTTTATCAAGTATAACCAGGAGATTCAAATTTGAAGGCTTTACATAACATGCAGTTTGACGCAATTATATTTTATCAATAATAAAAGATTTTTTCTCATTTAATGCTTTAATACCTCGTAATGGTGATATTCTTTATTAAATAATACTTACTGTCCATATACAGACGTTTTTTAGTAAGTCAATGAATAGATTCTTGAACAAAATATACGCTCAACATTTTTTTATTATTATTTTCCACTTATGTTTCCATTTTATTCCTTGTTATTAAATTATAAGCTCTAAATCATAAAACATGATTCAAGATTTATCCCCAGGATAATAATCATGTCGGTGCCTCTCGCAATTAAAATAGAGTGTTAAATATGATACGGAAACATATTGCTTAAATTTTTAATTCATTGTTTCTCATTCTTAGAAATTATCATATTTAGCTGAATATCCTGTCATTATTTAAGATTTTTGTCTCCAGTGTTACTTTTGGCTTATACACTGGTTGCAGAACTTAAGCAGCAATTATATTTTTGTCTAACTTCACCAGAAATCCTCTGAGAGACATAATGTTCAGAAATAAGCGACAGCAGTTTGTACTAAAACTATGTAAAACACAGGTGCACAAAAATAAATACTATATATACAGATGTATTCAAACAAAAAAAACTGTATTGAAGAGTCATAGTATTGTTATACATGATTATCTGTGCAAGAGGAAGAATAACAAACATGTTCTATAGCATGAAATATGTCTTCCCCTTTTAGCAATAGTTGCTTTGCACTTTTTCTCCATGTTCAGCACAAGATAGTCCAATAGTTTTTGAGATAAAAGCGCCAGTTCTTCAATCAGCATCCGTCTCAGTTGTTGGATGTTCCCCACAGATGGTAATTGTGACTCAAGACGTATTCTCAAATCATCCCACATTTGTTCTACAGAAAATGCTCTATGCTGATCACACCATCCGAGTGATATATTCCCCTTTAAATCAGCTACTTAACAGCAGGAGAACAGTGTTGCATTCTCGTTCTAAAAAATGAAGTCTGTTCCAATGGCATTTTAGAGCAGACGCACTTGTCTATTCCAAGTCACTGTAAGATGCTGAGAAGAATCACCTATTTACAATAGTGGTCTCCAGCTATAGAATCTCTCTCGAAAACTTGAGACTCAGCTCATCCATTCAGCATAATGCTCCCCAGACACCTCCAGGACCACCATAATGGGTTCTTTTCGTGATGTTAGTGGGATGAAATCGTGTCCCGACCTCTCTCTAATTATATGGGTGTTGAATATTGCTTGTGATATTTAAACGACTCTCATCAGGAAAGTGGAAACAATTATATTGGTGAGATGTCCAGTTTTTGTGCTCCTTTCGACACTATAAATGGTGCTGCCCATGACTAGTTTTCAAAACAAAGCAGCTTTCAGGAGGTGCGTGAATATGCCACTTTTATTAATGAATATTTAAACCCCGACATTTGTTGCCCCGTTGCTATACACAGTTGTTGAACAATATCGCTTGCTGACTCGTTTCGGGATCTTTTCCACTGCAAAATGATATATTGGTCATCTTTTATATTTGTTTTAGTGGATAGCTCATCAACAACCTTTTTACATCCACATCTATGTTTAAAGGCTTTCTCAAGATCATGAAACGATATTTTTGTTGATTTCGAAGATTTCAGTTATAGTGGTCACTGTACGTAATGCTCCAGTTTTCTGATCATTCTTCTACGTGTGACATCATCCAGGTGATTTCTTCTAACCCTCTTTGACGAAAAAACTCCCTTGCAGCAAATGTCTTTATATTTGTGCTTCCATACTTCCCTTTTATTTTAGTCTTCAGCTGAGAGCGCCGACCACACGCGTTTTTCGTACTCTCACGTCACCTGTGATGATATGTTCCTGACATCTGTATATTTATGACATTTCTGCAGATTTACGTGTTCATTGTACTGATCGCAAGAAACCCTTTTCTATTACATGACTATCTACTAAAAATGTACATTATATCTCTCTTAATCTTTGCATATCCATATAAATTTTACATTTGCATAGCTTTACAGTTTGTGGACGATGTCGTAATACATTATATATTTCGCAGAGTAAACAAATTTTTATCATATTGGATACATCTATTGAGGTTTTGCCTCGCATTTGTTTCAAATTTATTTCCTTACCCTTTCAAAGCAAATGTGTCAATAATTTTAAACTGTCACTCAAAATTTCAGCAATTTCATGTACAAAAAAGTTTAACACACACACACACACACACACACACACACACACACACACACACACA